>JNEY01000937.1:38886-61463 GCA_020875895.1 Aphelenchus avenae
GACTTTGTGACTTTGTGACTTTGTGACTTTGTGACTTTGTGACTTTGTGACTTTGTGAACCGAACTTTAGAGGAGGTGTGTTTGGCACACATACACATATAGCATACCAGCAAGCCCGCCCACCGCCCTGCACACTCGTCAAGACATATATAGCCAGAAAATTTGCATGACTATCTCCCACATCTATAGCTTTGCCCGCTTACTGCGACCAACGAGTGTCGTACCAAAAACGAAAGGTTGTTTTCGAAGTCTACGTGCACGTGAATTTGATTGAACCCTCCCTGAGGTAAATGCTTTGTTTATACTGAATGTCAAACTTGCGGCAGCGGACTGTGCATAGTCTTATACCATGCCGTGACGTCCGTTACTGCCCGGCGGAACTCGTGCTTTTGTCTTCGCGGAGGGAGGGGCCTTACACTTGCCGCAGCATCGCTACGGAGCTCCTAATTGCTCCTAACATAACTGGTTTTTGTTGCTAACCCACTCACGCTCGTAGCACGCTACACGGAAAACTGGAAACAAACGTGGCCGAACTTTGCGGCGGCTCGCAGACGTTCCATGACGCTCCCAGACATTCGCCTACAGTTCCACCTATTTGCAGACGTTCCAACGGGTTGACAGATGTTCCCCGTTCTGCAACATTGCCTCCCCAACGGTTTTGCCGGATCGTAGAATTTTCTCCGGATCCCGGAGTGCTCGCGACGTTCCACAGTTAACCGCACCGGTTGTAAATTCTGCAAGGTTCCCTTCCCGCGTTCTCCGACGGTTCTGCCGGTTCCAGACTTTCTCCGGTTTCCGTGCGTTCCCCCGGTTCCCAGACTTTTCCTGACGTTTGTCACGTTTCCCCAGCCGTTTCAAAGACATTCCTCCGAAAACTGGACCTGTTCCCAGACGTTCCCCCCGGTTATGCGAAGTACGTACGATGCCCATAGGCGTTCTTCGGGTTCGCAGGGTTCCCTTAACCTCCGGTTCTCAGACGTTCACTCAGACGTTCTCCGATTCGTAGACGTTTCCTGGCGCTACCATCGTTCCCCTACAGTTCCATATATTTGCAGACGTTACTCGAGTTCCAGATGTTCGCCAGTTACCTGACGTATACCCAGTTCCCAATGGTTCCGCAACTTTTCATCCCCACGTTCCCCAAAGGTTCCGCCGGTTTCCAGAACTTTTTCCAGTTTCCATGCATTCCCCATGTTTCCCCCAACGGTTCTCAGGCGTTGCCCGAAGATTCCACCTGTTACCAGACGTTTCCAGGTTTTCCTCGACGTTCCTCCATCCACGATCACCGACGGTTCCACCGATTCCCCGACATCTACCTGGGTGACATGCGTCCGCCGGCTCCCTCGAGTAACGCCCGGTCCACAGACCAGGCAGTGAGCCCCGGTCACAAGACAAGATGCAAATGGCCGAACAGCCCCTTGCAAAAGCATCGTGCACGTTGTGCCACGCTGACGGGCGTATAAAAGCGAGGACGCAAGCATGGGCCCCGGTCACATCGCTGCTAGAAGAGGATGAGACGGTGCTGCTTCTCGTCAACTCTGGTTGATGAAAATAGGTGCGCTTTCCGCGCGCGCTCTAACATGTGCCCAACAATGTCTCATGTACTCGGTCCGATTATTTCACAAGGTTCACAAGACACCTCGAGACATCGTGGACGCGGCGACGCGTTTTCGCATTTTAATATGCTTCAGCCGTCAACGCCCTTCCTTTGGAGGACTTTTTCTTCGAGTTAGAGTCGTCAGCGCCTGGGCCTATAACGGTACCTGCGCTCAGCTGATTCCGCGCCTGCACAACCTTCTGAAGGGCTGTTCTGTGAGCACCACCTTTTACATATCGTGGTACGCAGACGGCATCGCTCGGGACCTATATCGTCTCGTCCGATGCCTTGCAGATGCCGTGCAGCTGAAAGACGAATGCACCTTCTCACTCCGCAACGTCGAGGTCAACGTCGCTCACGTGCAACATTGGCGCACGATGTTCCCGAGACTGAAGGTATGACGTAGATCAACAAACGGAGGAAAAGTAGGGAAACCACGCCTTGAGTGGTGATACGACTATCTCAAAACACTGTAGAACATTTATTAGTGAGTCCACACTACGTGCCAAAAAAGGCGTCAAATTTATGCGCTGAATGTTTTATCAAAACGTATGACTAGGTATCTGAAATTAAGACAAGACTAGAAAACAATGCCAAGAGCAGGGCTCTACTCGCAGCATTTTCCCTCGACCGACAATTTCGGACACTTGTAAATAGTCAGACCAGCCCACTAGTAGGCGGCTCGAGGAAGTAAGGGTGACCATAGCCGCTTTTGTTTTGTCCATTGCTCAGGCCACCGAGATTTAACCGCAGCCTGGCCTTAAGATCCAGTGCTCATTTCAGTTGCTTGACAATGACGGTCAGAATGCGTCTCGCGGACGCAAGCGAAGAGAGATATTCTCCCACGGCGACGGGGAAGAGCGTGTCTACCGTGCAGTGCTCGAGGAGCGTTACCAGGTGGTCAGCCGCAAGAAAAAGTAATAGTTTCTTCTGATACAATGCTCTTCAATTGCGCCGTCAATAAATGTTGGAAATACCTCATTGAACCTCAAATGCGTACTGAAATTTACCTAGGGCATGCCTAACTAGAGCCTCTACTAGTGGCCATAGTATGTCACTATACCGGTACAGCGACTAACGAAACGCAGAAAATGCTAAGATATGGCTGCGCTGAGCTATCACACAAGCGCTCTAAAGGCAAACATATAAAAGTGGCTCCCGGTGAATGCCTGAAACGATAGACACGCTGTTTCCCCACGCTGTTTCACCGGTTCTCGAACCCGCCTTTTGAATTTGCTGAAAGGATCTGCAAGACTCCGCAAGGTACTTACTAAACCTGTATTTCGGGAAAAAGACAAATACCTGCGTACGCACCATGGACTTAACTTAAGCCTACCTAACACTATCCATGGGCTCCTAGTTGTTTGGGTCCCGTTGTTTGGGTCCCGGTTGTTTGGGTCCCTTTGTTTGGGTCCCGTTCGTTTGGGCTGGGCGGTGTCGGGTCTCGTTTTAGTCTCGGGTCAGGGGGGTAAGTCTCGGGCCTCGGGTCTCGGTCTCGTCCCTGGCCAAGTCTCGGCCCACTTGAGTTTTTCTCTATTTTCTGGGCTCTTCAAAGCATCGTTCGTCAACAGGTTTTTACTCAAAACAAGAAACAAGATTGTGAGCGATATTCAGAATCCGTAAATGGGCAGGTTGCGGCTTATGAAGAGCGGATTTTGCAGCGTTTTGGCCGCCATGCTGCGCGTGTAAGTGGCTGTTCCCGACGCGAAGAACCGCTCGGATTCGGAAAGTTGGCGGTGCCCAAGAAAGCGCAGAGAGAGAGCATGAAAAACCGGCAGTTTTTCGTGCTCTTCCTCCCAGTAGACGTATGGGGTCTTTTCCTTTGAGCGTCTTGTCAGTCAGGTAGGTCTCGACTTCGACGTTTGCTTTGTGGCGTGCGTCGTGTCAGGCGACGAGGCGCGCAGTATTTTTGCTGCATCCTGCACCGCACACTGCTTGAGCTTATCCTTCACTTCCTCCTGGGCCGTCAAGTACGGTGGTCATTAGCATCGCGTCATGGTAGCGCCAACCGGTCATGCGGTGATCGAGGCCCAATATAATGGCATTCTTCACATTTTGCAGCGTCCGATGTCCACCTATCAGCAGCTTCTGTAGGGTGAAGTACACCGGCAAGACGAGGCGATGTGCGCCTTGCGGTCTTGAATGGCTTCGGTCGCCAGTTTGAGCGGCTCCAGGACGTCAATGAGCTGCTTCGTGAGCATCCATTCGCCCGCTTTGATGGTTGGGTAGTCGCGGTTGGATAGTATAAGGCTCTCCACTGCTGCTTGCTGCCCGGTGGGAGGAGACCCTTAACTAATACCTTCTCCAGCTCAACCTCGGTCTCGGGAACGAAGAACGCTCTCGGGTCTCGTTCTCGGGTCTCGGAATTTCTAAGTCTCGCCTCTCGGGTTTCGGTCTCGGTCTGCGAAAAAAGTGCCCAGCCCTGAACTGGTCGTGCGCAACGGCAGTTTCACGAAGGACCTCTTCAAGCGTCTGGTTGAGGTAAGCACTCGATGCCACTTCTACGCAGGCTCAGCTTACTGGGCCAATCGATGAAAAAAGGAGGCTGTCCAGTACCGTATTTTCTCTAATAAACCCCCCGGGGGGTCTAATTCGCGATCGATGAATTTCGGGAAAATTTAAAATTTTAAATGCTCATAACTTTTTTCTTTCGCGTCCGCAACACTCTCTCTTCGTCTTAAAATACTTGGTTCGTCGTTATCTATTCAAATATGGCCTTAGTTTGGAAGTAACCGTTGCCCCAGCCCAGCTGTGAATTTTTGGTGAGGGGGGTCTATTAGATGGGGGGGGGGTGTTTATTAGAGAAAATACGGTAGTATCACTTGCGCAGCAATTTCGCTTTAGGCAAGCTCCATGTCGATGCGCACTCAGCCGCTCCGAATCTCCGTGTCGCCGTTGCCTGTTAAGGAAGAGGACCTTCATGCCTTTGCGCAGCACTTCTCCCATCGAGAGAGCCCACGGAGGCGGTTGCGCATCTACGCGGGATGCCGCGATGCACACGCAAATTGTGCTTCGCCCCGGCATCAAGCTCGAAATGAACCGTGCCCGGTGCCCAAACTCCCTCTCGCGCGCCCAATGAGTAGATTCCCAACGTTAGGAGCCCTTGCCTGTTTGTCTGTTGAAAGCCGATTCTCTGCCGCAGCCTATTCTTATTCGTTCCCTCATGTCTGAATGGAGGAAGAAACTGAAAACTGGGCAAAACTTCTCTTTTGCTTCGGCCAAAGTACACAACCAGGAGATGTTGCTGACCGAGTAGAGGCTGCGTTGGCTTTCTCCCTTATCAACCACATAAAAATTGTCATTACACGAGCGTTATGTGGGCAAACAGCTGTCCAGTTGCTACTGGATATGCTGATGTAGTGCGTGGAGCTATGTGGCGCGGCCCATAGTGGTTCGCAAACCCGTTTCGTGAAATTGTCTGAAAACAGTGCATCGAATCATACGCGGTAGACAAAGTACGCTCATTCTACGACGCTACAAGGTCTCTCTAGACGCGCCGTGGTGGCAATGTTCCGAGTGGCAAACCCTTTGTCAATTGCGAAATATCTCCGACTTCTCCGAGTAGGTCGAGGAGAAAGCTCAATTCCTGCCTAGCTCAATGCTACCTACCAGTATTCGCTCTTGCGCGTTTCCTGCTTCGCCCACGTCACCAGCGCGCACAAAGGCAGGGATATTATAGTTGGTTTACCAGCGTCTAACAGGTTAACAAGCTCACTGATAAAGCCAGTTGGAAAATGAATGGGCGAACAAACTCAACAATGAAAATACTACAAAAGCTTGGAAGTGGAATAACGCTGGTGAGATGCGGGTAATGCGTTCCGAGGAGGTCGCGGGAGGTCAGATGAGGAGGCGCTCCACGTCCTCCTTGATCTTCTGGATCTGCGGCTTCAGCTGGGAGCCCTCGTTCTGCGTGATCGACGCCGCGACGACCGGACGCGTGACGCCGCAGGCGCATCCCAGGGCGGCCTTGCTCTTCACGAAGACGTACGGCACGTTCTTGTCCTCGCACAGCAGCGGCAGGTGCAGGATGATCTCCAGTGGCTCAGCGTCGGCGCCCATCACGATGATCTGAAGGCGAGGATGGGTTACTTGGGCAACAGAGCTTTCGGAAACTTGATTGAAGAGTAAGCAAATGGTGAACTCGATAACGCACCTAACGGACTATGGGCTATCGGTACCGCAAGCCTAGCAGATGACGGGAAGTCTCAACTGACTTTCAACACAAATCTTCTGCAGAAATCAACAAAAATGCTTTCGGGGACTAGGGGTTGGCTTAGTTCAACCTATAAATTCAAGCATGTTCTACAACAATGGAGTAAAGTGCGAATCCTAACCGGCCGTACGCTAAGTAAAGGAAGAAAGTGCACTTATAATCCGTCTTGTACCTAGCAGTAAATACTCCGCAAGGTGGCCGCAACCCTGGGCAACCGGGCCATAGGCCCGCCGGGCCGGGCCGGGCCCGGGCCGGGCCGGGCTTCCTAAGGTACTAGCTACCGGACTTCCGGAAGTTTTTGCTCGGTCATACTGCAACCAGCTACAATTCGGTCAGACAGACTTGCAGTTTTCAGACGCATGCTGACGCAATGCAACGGGTTTACCAATCACCCTAATAACGTCGAATACGTCAATCCACGATGGAAAATTCCGGGCCAGAAAAGCACGTCAATGTCCGCGATACGGAAGTTCCAATATCGGGTTGTTCGCGCATAGCGTGGCCTAAATGACTCGCACCATAAAGCGAACTTCGGCTTGCCAGCGCATCGTCGGAATCCACCAAAACTCGAAACACCAGCCTGCAAACGAAACCGTTTCGGATAGGAAGCAACCATCCAACCAGCGGCTTCGTTTCTTTCAGTAGCGCTAATCACGTTGTCGGCTTGGAACACATTTGATTGAAATAGCCGTTTTTTTGCGTTTGCAAGTAGCCGTAGGCTTAATGTGCTTCTGTAGCATCATGAGTTAAATCTTGTTGCTAAACACGATAGCTTGTTCCATCGGGCGTAGCCGTAGAGCATCTAATTGTGCTACGAGCCGACGAACACGAAGGCATACGTGTTCGCAGTAGTCGAGGTCGTCGCGGCACAAGAACTGGAAAACATCTGCAAAATTGTCGGAAGCCATATGACTTTGACACCGCTTGGGGAATGTCAAGCGACACATCCCAGATAGCTTGTACATGTCGGAATGCAATCTCAGTACGTCAAACAGGACGCCTTGGGCTTCAAGCAGGACTCTTCAGAGCTTAAAGCAGCTAGTCTCCGCGCTTCTAGCAGGACTTCTCAAGACTTGAAACAGGCTTCATTAGAGCTCCCAGCAGCACGCCTCAGGCTTCAAGCATGACTCCTTAGAGCTTCAGGCAGGACTCCTCAGTGGTTCAAGCAGCACGACTCAAAACTACCAAGCAGCAGGCCTCAGACTTTTAGCATGACTCCTTAAAGATTCACGCAGGAGTCCTCAGTGCTTCAAGCAGCACGCTTAAAGCTCCAAGCTGCTCGCCTCAGAACTTTGAGCAGCATGCCTCAGGCTACAAGCACGACTCCTTAGAGCTTTAAGTAGCTTGCCGTAGAACTTCAAGCAGCACGTCTCAGAATTTCAAGCAGTACACATCTGTGACCCCAGTCGTCGACACCGGACTGCTATTATCCGCCAACCGCGAGATCTTAGCTATTCGCGATTTATGGCGATGTCATTGTTGAAGCTTATCCTAAGCAACAACCGTGAACAGGAGCCGCAAGCTGTGAGTAACTGCTAACAAATACGTAGACACGATTAGCCGGTCCCGTAGAACATTGCGTAATCGCCGCGTAAGACCTTGTGAAAGCGGCCTAGCCACGTCCAGTATCAAAACCTTGTCACTCACCAGTTTTGCAACTAGCTGTTTGATGAGGTGGCAACGTCGATCAACGAGTGGTGCCGAAGTCACTGAATTCCTCTTATAGACGCGACCTGGTGACGCTGATGTCGTTAGACGAACTCAACCTTAAATGGCAGAAGGTGATCCGTCGTCGTATAGAGCTGATGGTTGTCCTTGTTTTTTGCAGATCGCCTACCGAGTTTATGGTTTGCTATGGTAATCGGCTTGATCTTATCGAGGCTCGTGACCTCATGCAACAGTTTTCAAGCGCTTTATACAGAAAGACAACTGTAACGTAAAGTGTGGCATAAGCTGACTATGTTTTCAGTGACTTCCCAGTCAAAATTGCGTATTCATGTGGATAAATGTGCTGGGAATTTCGTCGAGAGACGAATATCTTGGGCTGGTGCCAGCTCGCAGGTCTCACGGACATTTCCTATTCAAACGTACGAGACATGAGCTCGACGAAGATTACGTCACCGCTCGGTCTCGGGCAGACTTTTTGTCCCGTGTGGTTTTCTTCGTCGCTCTTGTGCTTGTGCCATCCGAAGATTGCACCTTTTCATTAAGCGCAAGCGAATTATCGTAAGGTTGGCATGATGTACAGTGCAGGTACATGCGTCAAAACGCTGCCGCATAGCAGCGTTGTTTGCGCTACACATGCGTCCAGCTTTACCAGCTAATCATGTCTAGCACGCCAGGCATATAAGCCTCAGATGTTAGACACCTTCAGCTTCTTCTGTCCCTTCATTCCGGGCATCTATATGCCGTGACACCGTGATTTCTGACCTGACGCGTTTGACTTTTTAGCAACGAAACCATGCTGGCTCGCGGTGTACGACGCACTTTGTACGCGATCTCACCTCACCTCTGCCTTGTCCAAACCCTGCTAGTCATGTGCGTCGTTCTGACTGCACCTCTTGTTGTTTCGGGATCGCTCGACAACGGTGTGGAGTCGCTAAAGGTGAAAATGTAAGTTCCACGTGTATTGTTTCTGTTCACCTATTGATACCAAGGGTGTTCGATGCCGGAACTTCCACATCAATGTCGAACAAGTACACTTATCTGGGTCGAACCGTCCGCGTCGAGATGATTGCCACACTGCTGAACGGCAACTACACCGTTGAGGTAAGGGAATAGGGTTTACAATATCATAACGACTGCATTCAGGCATCACTCTCTATCAAGCGCGATCCTGGCGAAGTCAGCGCCCTTCCTGGGTTTGTTGCAGCCTTTTTTACGTACATGGTTACACCATTTTCAGTCCGAAAGCGTCGCTTCCAACCCTGAGTTCTACAGCCCTACCACCAACACTCTCTTTCGACGCATCTTCCGCTCATCAAGCCACGTACACAGAGAGCTCCGAAAAGTCAAGGAACTGCGATGCGTTTAACTACTGCGCCTATGCAGCATGGGGGATTCTCGGTAGGGCGGAGATCGCTTAGACTCAGGTGGACTCAGTCTATTGGGCCAGATTAGACTCAATTGCCTGAGTCTGTTTTCAGCGACATGTTACGTTTTGCTTTTAGCACTGCAAGCAATCAGTGGCATAGTATATGCTTTGGCGAAGAGTGGGTACCTCGACTGCTGTCTCAGATGCTGTCCTCGCTTAAAGCAAAAACTGGCAAAGGGAACACCAGAGCCGCAGAACGACGCCGCTTCCAACAACCCCGATTCGGACAAGCGTTGGTTTGAATCGCCCATTTTTCATACAACGTACATTGCAGCACTGCAGATCGATGTACAGTCTTTCGCTCCACTACTCAATCCCGATATCAAGTGCACTCTAACTGTGGCGGTACACTTGCTGCTGCGGGTTCCTCATGTGCGGGACTACTTCAAGAACCTAAGCCCATCCACCGCCATCGAAGGAGCTTTCAAGCGAATCGTGCTCAGCCTGGACGCGTCTAGTTCGACTCCAATCTCGGTCAACGAGATTGCCAAAGCTGCGGCCATCACGGACATGTTCTCGGACGGCGGCACGCAAACATATCGCGTAGTGCAACGCCTGCTAGAACTGTTGCCCAAGTACTTGCAAGCTCTTTTCGAAACTGGCGCTAGCGTTTCGCTAAACTGCGGCTGCAACGTGAGTTTGACACTATCTCTTTTTCTACCCAGATGGAAGAGCAGACAACGTGAGTTTAACCGTCAAATGATCCTATCACGTTTAGCACACCGAAACGCGTGAGCTTAGCTACATTCTGCCGTTTGTGAAGTCTAAGTCAGGCCTGACGAACTACTTGAACGACTGCAAGAAGCTTTCCTTACACTACGAACGGGAGCTGAACACTTATAACTGCCTCGACTGTTACCTGTGGTGCGCGAAGGACGGCAGCCTCGAGACGGTGCTCAATGGAACCGTCGTCCCTTCATGTGCGGTCAGTAGTGGCAGGTCCACCCTGAAGTTCAGCAAAGCCCCGCGGTTCCTGATGTCGTTCAACTACAAGTGGCCAGCTTACAAGGACCTGAAGTTCAACGCTGGCACGGCAATGATGCGCTTTGAAGGTAGGAAATGAAACGGACGAAAGCGTCGGCTTTCTCGTGCCGAGCCTTAGTGACGTGCTGGACCAAAACGCTGATGATTTAGGACGCACGTGGTCTTTCCTTGGCGGAGGTCGAGTCACTGCATGGAGCGAAGGCAGCATCGGACATGTGCAAGCTGTTCTGGAACGCAACGGCAGCTTCTACCTGGTCGACGACAAAGTCCCTTCTGCAAGCAAGGTGTCACCTACGCTCAACCTTGCGGACTTCGATGTCTTCCTATTCGCTGAGCAGCTCTAAGCTTCGCATGCTCCCACGCGTAGCGCTACATGCGACTTTAACTGACTTCTACCTCTACTAGTATCTCAGGCTTTAATGCGCATTCATCCCTGTATTCGTCGTACCGCTTAGGACGATCGGTCATACTCAGAGATTAAATAAATGCAGATCTATTCGGACACTTTATTCGATGTTACCGTTCTGTCACTGACGGCCCAACTGTGAAGAGCGGTTGTCTAAAGGACCGCTATCAATAACCTTCCGTTCCCACTTTGCTTCGTACATGCAAGTAGCGAAAGAGGGAATTCGTTCGGAGAGCTTAGGGCTATGGTGACGAGTCCGTAAATCAGCCCTAGTCCTGTAAAATTAACAATTTATGTCTACGCACAAGAAGTACGGTTGCGCTTGACAAGGAAACGAAGAAGAAATTAGGCGAATATTAAGCGGGACTGAAGGCCGATACCAGTTGTAAGCGAGATAAACCGGCGTGAATTGTAGACTAAGACGCGACACCTGTTTATGCTTGGGTAGAAGAAGAAGCGTCAAATACTTTCCATGCTGTGCCTATTTGCTGTTTAGCTTTTGGCTCGCTTAACGCGCACTAGCTCGCTTAAAACTCTCCAAAAACAAACCGAAAACAAGACTGCGAAGTGCGAGCTTATGTGGGCAGTTATTGGTTTCTATCGGTGTTTATGCTCAAAGACCTGTAGACAAATAGCTCGAAACTTGTGGGTTCACACAGAAAGTCAAGTTCCTTAACAAGCTCCGTGGCTTTACCACGGCCTAACATTAGCCACGCTTCTTTGCATTTCATACTCCCCATCCCTTTCTTATGCACACAACAGTAGAGGTATTAAAGTTGGTTTATCAGCGTCTAACAGGTTAACAAGCTCGCCGATAAATCCAAGTGGAAAATGAAAAGAGGGCGAACAAAACTCAACAATGAAAATACTACAAAAAGCTTGGAAGTGGAATAACGCTGGTGAGATGCGGGTAATGCATTCCGACGAGGTCGCGGGAGGTCAGATGAGGAGGCGCTCCACGTCCTCCTTGATCTTCTGGATCTGCGGCTTCAGCTGGGAGCCCTCGTTCTGCGTGATCGACGCCGCGACGACTGGACGCGTGACGCCGCAGGCGCGTCCCAGGGCGGCCTTGCTCTTCACGAAGACGTACGGCACGTTCTTGTCCTCGCACAGCAGCGGCAGGTGCAGGATGATCTCGAGCGGCTCAGCGTCGGCGGCCATCACGATGATCTGAAAGTAAGGATTGGTTACTTGGGCAACAGAGCTTTCGGAAAGGGATTGTATAGTACCAAAATTTGTGAAGGCACTATGGGCTATCGGTACCGTAAGCCTAGAAGACGACAGAAAGTCTCAACTAATTTTCTACAGAAACATTCTGCATAAATCATCTACAAAAAGCTTTCGGTGACTACGGCCTGTCTTACTTCAAATCATGAATTCTAGCATGTTCTACTAAAATATAGGTAGCAGAGTGCTGACCCTAACCGGAAGTATGCTGAGTAAAGGAAGAAAGTGCACCATTAAATCCACCTCGTACATAGCAGTAGCTAACCGAACTGCTACAAAATTTGTGCTGTACATCTGCCGTTTTACCTATACCTGCTCTGTTCTATCCTAAGCCTAGCAGCTTCCTCCTATAACCTGCTTAGGGTCAGGGCGTAATTTAGACCTCTGCAAAAAGCGAAAGCATTGTCACGGGTCATAAACTTAAAGAGAACTCCATGAAAATGTTGTCAAGAATCAGGCTTTTCCTCTCTTCCAAACGCACCTCCGAGATGCCGCGGTTGAGCGTCTTCGTGGCCTCGTTGGCGCCCTTGCGTAGCTGCTTGTAGTTGAGCGCCTGCTGCACCAGGTCGAGGATCTTCTGCGAGAGCTGGATGTCGGCGAGCGGGTGGGCCTTGGGATTCACTCCTTCATCGGCCATTTTCACGCGTGGAGAGTCGACGAAATGATTCTGAAAATTAACCGATAATAAAGCTTCCTTAATAGAATAAGCACACAAGGATCTGCAGATGTATTTTGCAATGAAATGCGCGTAGGACGCGCAGGGAGTAGCAAGCGAGGACTCGACTGGAACGCACCAGACTACCGTAGCGCGTTCGCCATTGATTGACTTATCAGGGGATGCGCGCGCGAATTCAAAATTTCCCAAGCGCTTCTCGATTTCCGCTGACCACTGGGCTAGCAAATATCGCATCTTGAAGAGGGCACTGTCGTTAGAAAGCAGGGAGGACGCAGGAATACGGAAGCCTTTAACGGAACATCAAACCCAACGAAAATTTAAGGAACTTCAAGGTGTTGTCGGCGGCATAAAAGGCCCAAACAACGTTTGGAACCAAATGTTAGTCTTGTGATTCGTTAAACCGTGCCAACCTTTCGTGGACAGCATAATTCCCAGTTTACCCAGCTCCCGTCCGTGTAAAGAACAGCTTCAAGAAGCACGAATACATTCATCAGCGTGCTGTCAGAAAGTGAGCGTTCTCCCGAACAACGTCTGGCAATGACAACAGTTCTTGCTACGTTAGTAAGCCTACGCTGTTGTGGGGCAGCTCTAGACCTCAACTTCTCAACTTCCATTCCGCCCTAGGCTTCAGTGCAGCCTTTAGTGCATGCTGTACGGCTTAGTCATTTATGCATCCCTGGCTTCTGCTACATGTTGCTACCTAAGGAGGGAAAGTGTGCCGACGCCAATGGTGAAACACACCTTGCGACTTCTTAGCACGTTAGAGATACGCGTTCAATCTTTTATTTTTTGTGGAATCCATACAAGCAACAAAGCTTCTACATCAGTCCTAAAAACTGTCTGGTTGTTTCGCCTTCCACGCCGCCCTCCTTCTGTCAATCTCCTCGAGCGTTATCGGCGCACCGGGCAAGCGGATCTGGTCTCGTTCCTTCTCGTAGATCTCGCTAGCCCGTTTTCGAACCGCCATTCTGTTGTCCGCGAGGAGCTCCTCGTAGCGGTAGGCCGCTCCGATAGCCACTGGCACGATGGGGACGATCATGAAGCGGTTCCTGGAGAGGACGCACGCTACTGCGCATGTCACGGTGACCGTGGCGGCCGCCATCGTTTCGAAGGTCAAGAGCTCCCGGCGCCATGCGA
Source organism: Aphelenchus avenae (assembly GCA_020875895.1). NCBI lineage: Eukaryota > Metazoa > Nematoda > Chromadorea > Rhabditida > Aphelenchidae > Aphelenchus > Aphelenchus avenae. The sequence goes on from JNEY01000937.1 coordinate 52,221, forward strand.
GCTAAAACAGAAGTGGTTAACGAGTGGAAACATGCAGAAACGGCTGCTAATGTTCCTTAGTGTGTTACAGCTTTCCCTGGAGGTAACCGTCCTGGAAACGGCTATACAAGGACAATGACACAAAGCTGAAAGGTTCATCGGTGGTGCGAAGCGTTGGCTAAGGCTACGCAGCTAAAGACAACTAGAAAGAGGAGCATGTATTTTTCCACTTGTAAATCGCAGCATACGAACAACTAGCTTGAGAATCGACTACTAACAGACGCTGTGCTTAGACGGACAGAAATCATAGCTCTATCGGCTCGGAAGAAGCGTTTTCGATAACCCAGAAAAAGTGTTGACAGGTCTACGAAATCTTAGAACCGCGGGAACGTCGGTTCCACGCACCTATGGCCTAGCCTTACACACATAAATCTCCGCAAGCTCAAACCACCCACTCCCGAAAACGACTGTAGGTGCTTACTTCTTCGACGCGTCGGCGTTCGTAAAGCAGGTTTTGTAGCTCCACGTGTTCTGCAGTCTAAATCAGCGTTTTTCACATGCTTACTGAGTCAGCTTACTTGATCGGCATAGAACCTCTGGAGTCTCGTTGCACCTTTCGGTTTAGACTGCGCATGCCCCATTCTGGAGGGGGCCTAAAGCTCGATTTCAGAGTCCTACGTCGAACAACCAAAGGTATCGCAACGGAGAACGCGTATTGCCAAGCACATTTTAAGCCATCATTAGGCGACAACACTTCGTGTTTCATGAGCAGGTGTTTACTTCGTTAAGGCACGAAAAAACACATTATAACAACGTACTAACAAGTTAACGCTAACAAAGTACATAAAGTGGTCAATCCAAAAGGCGTGCTTCTTCTCGACGCGCATGGACTTCCCTCGTGGAAATGGGTCTTGTGGAGAGAATGATTGTGTCGTCCTCGAGGATTTTCTCAGTATGTTCTAAGACAACAACTGTTAGGTATGGGTCACTGAACCGGAGGACTTACTCAAGACGAGGTCGATCTTGTTGCCGTACGCGTAGTGATATTCATGAAGGACGAGGGTGGCGAATGCCGGCACGGGGATGACGTACGCGAGGTTCTTGTGGTAGACACTCGCGGCGACCGAAAGCCCAGCCGAGAGGATTCCCGTTGAGAGCACCGCTGGGAAACGTTCTCGCGCTTTCGCTATCTGAAACTGAGATACCTAGTTAGAACGCTGCAAACAAGTAAGACTATGGAATTTGAGCGCAGTTTCAGAAAAACAAAGCAATTCTAACTAAACAACGCCCATGCTCTTCTTATGCTTATGTGACGCTTATGGTTCTTCTTAACGAAACGTACTCAGCTCGCAAAAGCCGTAATTCTCGTTACCTCAGTCACTTCTTCTGTCATGCAAGCTTCGCCAACGTCTGCTAACAGCCCTGGAACCGTTTAGAAGCAAACACTTTGTACAACCATTAGGATTTGACAAACATCCGTCGGCTTCTATAGCGAAAGAGAAACCGCTTGAAGCCAACTTGGGCAAGCTCCAAGTCTTGGCAATCTTCATCTAAGGATCTAGCACACCACGTTACTAGAAGGTGTACGCTTTTAAAACGCACATTCGTACGCAATCTCCTTCTTTCGCGGGTTCCCCAACACGCAGAGCTTTCTCAGAATTGACCGAAACGACGTAATGCTATTCGTAACTAACCCGCACAAGAAGCACTTCTTGTCCACACAAATGCACTTCATTCACCAAGCCTCGTAACCGTTTCTAGCAGGTGTAGAGTTGTTTTGAAGCAGGCAAAGGACTCAAACAGCGCTCCACTTTCGGATAATTAGAATTTTACGGGCGACTACTTCATGGTATCTGCCGAAACTCGCCTTGAACGCGTTCTTCCGCTCCACGATCGCTTCCCGAAGGGCCAGCTCACGTTCTATCTGAAATCCCGGTGGTGTTAGTGCTAACATGCTTGGGAACCAACTCTTGTTTCTTCCAGCCGTCGAACGATTTCTTCCGCCGTCGGACCCGCGTCCCGGTAGCCGAACAGCCATCCGAGCACCATTCTCTAAAGTAGAAAACGAAGATATGACTTAAGTCTTGAAGTAACTTTGCGTCCAGCACTGTGGCTATTAAATTCGCGGGTCTGGTGTAGTTATTAGCTTGGTTTTCTCGGTTGCCGTATATTTTCTTAGCGATGGCTTGGGTAGCGTGAAGCCGAGAAGACTTCTGGGCAGAACGCCAACAAGCAACAAACCCAGATCTAGCCAAGCTAGAAGAGGACCTCGTTCTTAGCTTCAAGGAGGAAACTGTATGAGATGTACAGAGCACGAAATTTTTTTAACACTTGGGACTTTTCAAACTGCGTCTACTTTGAGTTTGGACCTATAAGGGAAAACCTAAACCTGCGCAGTCTAGATGCTTTACCGGGCAGAATACTACTTGAAGTTTTAGGACAGGGGCTATGAAACCTGGTGTAAATGGTCAGGTCCTGTTTTCGGCAGCGGTACATCGGTGGCGGTCGGTACAGCCAAGCCACAGCCGTATCATTGCCAGTTGCTTTCGCGGTTGACCACCTTCCGCGGCTGGCTTGTTTCCGTAAAAATCCAGGGCGCAAGAGGTGAAATACACGCGACGATAGACTTTAATCATCTGCTGACGACGAGAAAGCAGGCAAGTGCTGTCCACCGTTCACTGAAATCATAAGTCAAGTTGAACAGGAAGAAAGCAAACTTTCTAAGGTCGCTCACAACGTGTTAAACCATTTTACGGCTCATTTCCGCCTTATTCCGAAAAGTACATTCGTCTACACCAACGAGCACGTAAATCCATAACTTGGGTAAATATTACGCTTATTCGTTCGTCATGTGTGGTTTGCCACCGCAGCGCTGATAAATGCCCCCTCGACGCCCTAATGCGCTCTTCCGGCGCAAATCCAATTTGCGCGGGTGCCCTCACGTCGTCGTTGACGAATTTCGCCGTCGCTAAATGAGCACTGGTTGAAACCTCTTATCGCCTTCAGTGTCCTCATGCCTTCTTGTGGCCTTGCCCGATGTCCAGGAGTGGCCATGCGCTAGAGGATTGGCCTTCTCGATGAATCCTCGCTAAGTCGCTGAGGACGGCGGCGGAAATATGCGGGTCTATTTGCTAGTCTTCATTAGCGGTGCCTTTGTAATTCCGACCACAGCGGTTCACTTCAATATAGGTAAGACTGCTAGCGCACTGCCTGCTCTTCTGAAGAGGCGGACGTGCTGTTGGAGGATAGCATAGCTCGTGTAACCACTTCATGCACGCGGACTTCAGCATCAAATCGTGGGGTCATGCGCACTAGGCTTAGGCTTAGTCACGGCCGGTTGAATAAACAGCTAAAACGTGACTTCATAAAGTCTAACGGAGTCGGTTTCACGAAACAAAACAGAATCAAGTTCACAGAGTGCGCTCTCGAAAGCGGCTTAACATAACGGGGACGGAACAGCTGGAAAATTTGACATTTGGCAGCATGTCCAGCTAGCCAAAGGAACCCATGATGCTTCATATAACATGTAAGAAATGGTCACATGTCAATGCACGGAAGTTAAACTCCGGTTAAGGTGCCGAATTCGTTTGGTTTCTAAAATGGCTTCGATATGCGTCCGAGAAAAATCATAGCACTTAACAAATTTTCATTGGCTCTCTGCTACTCTAGGAGATGGCCGTCCTTCCGGCTATCAGCGAAGGAGAAGAAGAAACCAATGTTCTGGCTGCAGTCCCAATTTCAGATCATGTCTTCCATTGTTTGCCTCTTAATAATTAGCGTCCGCGTCGAAATGCTTGAGCCAAAAGTTGAGCCGAAACATAAAAATGGTTCAACGCCGATGATTCTAGCTGCCTGAATTCCAGTTTTCTTATAGGAATACTAAGCGGCGTCGAGTCCATCGTATGGCACAACGTGCGGCACGCTGTCGACCAATGGAACAACGAATTCACGGTTCAAACCGGCATAACCTTGAACCTCGTGACGTCGTCCGACACGTTCGCGGCCATAGACGACCGCTTCTGCGATATTGCTCAACGCTACTTGGTGGCGATCATAGTGCCTTCAGAGGCCTTCAGTCGGGAGCAGCTGCATCTGACGCTGTCCATGTGCAATCGCTTTCACATTCCCTGCATTACTACGGCCAGTCACGTCAGTATCAATGGTAAAGTGAAGCGCACATGTAGTGTAAGAAGCGCAAGAAAGTCTTTCTAACGCTTCTTACAGAAAGTCTTAAGCAGGCGAAGCGCGTAGGAAAGAAGAACATAAACAGAAACCAGTATGACGGTATCGCGCACTATGCTCTCCTGACAAGCATAAGCCATTCGAAGAATGTTCGACCTGAGGATAGTCCACCCGGCTACATACATAGACGTTAGCCTATATATAGCGTTGTTTGTAAAGGATAACATGTACCATGGAGTGTGCAGGAAATGCCTCTCCATAGAGAACCTTACCATGCACTCCCTGCCATGTCCTCATAATCGTGTTTAGACACTCGTTTTGTGACGACCATCGGCCCGGGCTACGGAATGGTGGCAAAGGCAACGGCGCAGCTCATCGCCAGTCTCACTTGGAACTCATTCGTTCTCGTCTACCAGCAACACGACGGTACGCAATATGCTCCGGCACTGATCTACCGTGCCGTTTTCGGTTTCATTCTGACAGTCGGCTAAGTGACGAAAACTCTGGGATGTGTCATGTTCCCTTCCTTGTTGACCCTACCTGCCGTCCGTAAAACATGACAATACGGCACTGTGGAACAAGACGGTGCTTAACCCTAGTGTGGAATATTTGAAAGCCTACTGATATAAAGAAACGTTTGCAGACCTCTACGACCTGGTCGACCTCCTCTCGGTCTGGTACAACCAGCTCGGAGCCACTATCACCATGAAGGTCCTTCAGCTACCGAAGGACCAGGTTTACTTCGACGCTTTCTTGAAGTACACGCGCGAACGGCTTCGTCAGACCAACATGGTCGTGCACACGGCGGACATCGGCACAATCAATGCGCTGCTGTCGCACGCCAGCGCACTGAACATGACCGACAATCGGCATTCCTACCTCTTCACGAATCCGGTAAGATCTTTCATAAGAAGACCTCAATCGGACACTAAATGGAAAGATTCAGGGACGTAGCCATGACTTAAGGAAAACCACCTTCGCCGGAAATTATATTGGCTCTCCCTACAATTTTTTTGCTTGGCGACCGAAAAAAATTGGTTTCAGTATACGCCCTTCCTACTCGCTTAGGCCTCATCGGTATTAAGCCTATAAACTTGCAGGACCTTCGTCTTCTGGAGCACTTCTTCGATGGCCTCATTCAGCCATACCGGTGCAACATCTCGGGCATCCAGTTCGTACAGAACGAGCCCGCAATTAAGGTCAGTGTGCTCGCCACACTGTGCAAATGATCGTAGGTTATTTAGACCGATCTGGCTCTGGCCGTCGACTCAGTGAAAGTGATCGGCGAGGCGCTACGAATGCTCGCTATGAGGCCACTCTTACCGGACCCAGAGCCGATTCTGTGCGACTCTAGGGACCTCTGGAGGGACGGAGAGATGTTCAACGACGTGCTTCGAAAGGTAGGGTGTTGCGTTGAACGGTCAATATAGAGAGGTATCCATGCTCTGAAGTTCAAAGAACACCGTCTGTATTGCTCTCGAAACCGGTAATTTCAGACTGTCTTGAAGCGACAAGTTACGGGTGACGTGGCCTTCGATGCGACCGGTCGTCGCGTCAACGCCTCGTTGGTCGGGATCACTAAGAGTCGCGGAAAGTTCAAACAGGTAAGACCATCTTGCAAAATGTTGACAAACAAACGGTCTCGCGAAAAATCCAGGTCTTGTGTCATGCCACAGCAACTTATCTCGATCAGCTAGATGCTCAAAGGGCGTCTCGGAATGGCTTGATTTTATTCGGAAGTAGGAATTCGCCCTTTCTGCTCGGAAACGGAACGGGAAAACTGCTCTCATTCGTCATCGGAGTAGATTTCTGAAAAAAAGACGAGTGTCTGGCGAGTAACGCCTCCTATTTGCATTGCTAGTATGCTATTGTCAGAGGGCAATGTTCCAACGTAGTTTTTGCTCGGTTCGCCAATGGGTTCGATTCTATCCTCTTGTCCAGCGGATGCGGCTGCCTCTCCAAAATGTTCCGATTAGAGTAACAAGCAGCATTAGACTGCTTGCTACTATCTTCATGTCATGTCCCGCATTGCCGACATATCACTTCAGACGTCTATAGTTCGGGTCAAGAGCTTACTTGAAACTTTATACCCACTTCTTCTTTTACCTTAGGTGAAGCTGAATCACATACGATAAAAAGTCGTCGCCATTCGACGCTCATTTTTCTTTCCAAATCTCTGTGTCTGCCGTTAGATTGTTTGTTGGATTCATCTCGTTGAACGAGACGTATCGTCGTCTTCCATGGCCCTCTATGCACGACCTTGACGGCATGCTGCAATCCGATTTGTTTTCTATTGACGCGAACTGCGTGGTTCTCGCTCCCGACCAAGCCTCTTCCGCCCTTCGTCAAGGACATTGTGGACCGCAAAAAGATTTCGTCTCCTGCTGGTAATGTGGTGCTCAATAGAATTGCACGAACCTTGCTCCGGTCGTGCGTAAATCAAGACAAACTGAGGGTATAGTGATTCTGCGTGCACCGCGCTTTTCGGTCTAGTCAAACGAATGTTGTTGAATGCATGTAGCCTGGTGGAAACCGCTATGGGAACTGGGACGTGCGAACAAAAATCTATCAAAACTCGGGATGACACACATTACGCTAGGTTACGTACAACTCGTTCGACATATGTCCGATGTGCGTGTTTTGGAAGAACTCTAGCCCGCACCTAGAAGCTTGCATGAGTGCACGAAGCATTTACGCCTCCAGCTTCCTTCGGTAGGCCGAACGAGGAAGAAAGTTTTCTTTCCTCTCTGATCGATCGACAACGTTGCGTAGGTACTCTTTGGCTCCGCAATACAGAGACATTTGGCACTAGGCTTAGTTACTGATCCCGCACGAATGAGAGTCCGAAACCTTTATTGCTGTTCGTAAGGCACTTTTGCGCTGAACCAGAGGAAAATACAGACAACCGAGAGTCAGCATGTCCGTCTTGAAGAGAGAGTCGTCACTGGGATTCGCGAAATAAAGAGAAGATCATTGGCGTGCTGAAGAGCGGCGATAGTATGCAAAGTTTCGACGTGACCCGGCTGGCTTAGCCCTGCATGGCGCTCTCGATCTCCTGTCGGACCGCCGGCGCGAGCGTCTTCACAACGGACTGGATCTGCTCAGCCTTCTGCGTCGCCGAGAGGCTCGGGTTGTTCGCGATGGCGGTCAGCTTAGCGTCGGCCTCCTTGGCCTGGGGCGAGAAGCGCGCAACGGACTGCCGGTGGGCGGCCTCAGCCTGCTCTTGCTGCTTCTTCAAGTCGGCCTTGAACTGCGCGTACTTGGTCTGAAATGTGGGTAGTTGTGGTAATGTCATTAGGATGGAAGGATATGGTGCATAAAATTCGTCCTCGCAATGTGACTTTTGCATGAGTTTAAAAAGCAATGCTCTAAATTTATAAGCTAGAACGCTTAACTTAGATCCGGGTGTCAGTCATATGCTACGATGAGTCCAGAGCTTGGTTCGAAATTACTAGCCTCCAGGCTTGCTACTAACTGTCGATACGGAGGGAGTCTGAGGTTCTGAAAAAAGCTAAGGCCGCGTGCAGCATCCAGGCTTCTACAGGCACGCACGATGGTCAGAGCAACCTAGCAGCGACTAGCTGAATTAGTGCCTAAGTTCTAGTACGACTTAATTCCTTCTTGAAAAGGGGATGAATGCCCCGTACCACCACGCTTACTGCTCATTCACCATTGCTTTGGTAAGTCCTGGATTAAATTCGAAAAATATGCCTTAGCAAAGCCTGCTTCGAACTCATCACTACGCAGTATTAGGACGCTAAATGGCGAAAAAATACGAATGAGGGCAGCAGGATAGGTCTGAGCACGCGGCGGCGTCTTGGTATGGACGTACATTATAGGTAGCATGAAGATTTAGTGCATACCTTAATGCCCGCGCTCTGCTTCTGAACCCAAGCGTCGACCTCCGCGTCGATCTGCGTGTCCGTCTTTGCGTTGCCGGTCGCTAGGAGCTGCTGGAACTCCTGGACGGTGCTCTGCGGAGCACCCTGGAGGAATGGCGGGAGTCCTTGCTGGGCGAATACGCAGGCGGCAAGGGCGACGAGTGCCACGACGCGAAGGGTGGTGCCGGCCATTTTCGACGGGAACGCTGGATTGACGAAGGGACTTGGGTTCTGTGGGACGAACGAGGCTAGCAAGGCTTTATACCTGCGCGTCTCAAGGCTGCGCGGTGATCCCTTGGGCTCAGGGCGCCGCCCTCCTGCGCGACGCGTGAACCGGAACAGGTTCCGCGGCGCGTCAACACCCTTCGCAGCGCTCTCTTTTCTCTTTTTCAACTAATGAAGTCGGCGAACGCACTGCGGTCGTAGCGCGAACCGAACTGCGAACGCGTCTGATGACGTGATTCGCGCGGGGACGTTACGTCAAGTCGCGCTGGTCATCCGTGAGCATGCGAAGACCACTTCCGGACAGCTCAAGAGGTGTTTGACTAACATGTGCTTCAGCAATTCGCAAAATTCAGGCGATCATTGCGACTTGGATGCGTGGAACATTGTGTACTTTGACTGTTCATTTTTAGGCCTTTGATGTATGATTAACGATGCCAAAACGTCAGTCATAATGCCTTTTCACTTAGCAAACGATGGCTAAATCTTAGCATATTTCAAAATTTTTAGGCGACAGCCATCCGTATGATAGCCTTTGAAACGCTGGATGAACCTAAGCGAGGGATTTTTGGAATCCTGCTGAAGCTCAAGTGAGCTGAAAATTTTCCTGCGCCATCAACAGGGAATCCAGCGGGAGACGTAGTCGGAACAGGATGGACATAGAATTCGAAGCTGACGGTTTCTTTCAAAAATACGGATTCCACTGATTCCTTTTATGCTTGCAAGCTTCGGAACGTAATCGGCTTCGAAAACGTATTAGCTGTCTAGAGAAAATGAAGCGAACCTGTACAATCTTTGCCGGATGAGGACGTTACCTTGTGCGTTTTGCTGTCCCCTACTATTCCGTAGACCTCAGCGGACGATAAAAATTTTTGCTGCTACAACACTGATGCTAGCTGCTACGCTGATCGCACCTCCGTCACCCGCCTAGCAGGCCTCCTGAGGGCATCTTAAGGTAGAAAAAGCCTCTTACGAGCGC
>JNEY01000938.1:0-13468 GCA_020875895.1 Aphelenchus avenae
AGATCAGTTTAACTCAAATGTTCTAGCCTATGGACGACACGTTTTGTTCAAATGCTTTTTAGGAAAATTGGTCCGGTCTTAGAAAGCAAGCCTCCTTTTCGTAAGAAGGGTACGGACAGTTCGCATATCAGCCTATGTAAGTTTACGAAGACTGACGGTTTCGGTCCATTCCGTCAGACCGTCTGCCTCAAGCTAATCGGGGCTGGACCTCGTCAGTGACGACACCAAAAGCATAATTCATTTCCAGGAGTAAGCACCGCCAAAGGCGGTGAAGACGGTGAATGTTGTATCTCAGAACATTCATTCCATGTTGTATCCCGCACATACTTTTGGGACGCTATAAGCGGGACTCGATCTCTAGAACACGGAAGTCCCCTTAGTGTACCATGATTATAGGAACGCCTATCTCAGTGATGAGTAAGGTAAGCATCATGTCCAAGGATCGCGCATTATTCGCGTCGCCTTAAGCGACTAATGTCGGCCCAATCACGCTGTTTGTTCGCGTACAACCGGCGCTTATTAGATGACTAATGCACTTTAGCGGATGACGCGTCCCACGTCGGAAAAAGCAGTGTGCCTACGTGCCGACGAGGAGGATAAGCTCCACCTCCCAGGGTACACCAGCATCAATATCATCGTTTTGGGCGCTGACGAAGCGTCCATAAGTTAGGCTTAAATGCGAGTCACGAGGACTCGGGGACAGATGTCTTACGGTTCAAAACAGTTTGAGACGTCGGGCGCATGGATTCCTCAGAACGTAGGTGCGTTTTTGTATTTACTTGCAGCTAGGGGCGTATGCAGGATTTCAGGATAGGGGGGGGAGGTCGGGGACAGGGAGTGGACCCTAAAATGGGTCCAAATGCGGCCAAAATGGCCCCAAATCTCTAAAATACCCCCCCCCGCTAAATACGGCCCTTGTACGCAACAAATGAACTACAACAATGAGAACGGCAGGAAGCGGAAAAGGTGTTTTATGCGAAACCCAGCAATGTTTAACAGCTTGCACGCAATTACCGCGGAAAAACCGAGTCCTAAACGGACGATGCGTTGAAGAGACCTAGATGAAACCTGAGACCGTACTCGCCTAAGCCCGCCCTCTTTGCGTTCGTCATACCGGGCGCTCACTGACCAGATAAACAACCTCATCCGCGTGCCGCCTCGGTTACGCCGTTTTTGCGGGTTGATTCATGCTGGGTGTTTATTCACAAAGGCTTACTCATCCCGCGCGTCCACAAACTGAGTGATTATGACCGTCGTTTGAAAGGAAAAAGCGCATTAGGAAACAGTTGTCCACAGCACCCATAAGTCCCTGTGAAAGAGCACAACCCTTCTTGCAAACACGCTAGCAGGTATCACCGGGATCAGTGGCGTACCGACCACTATTCAAGTGCATAATACACACGTGAGCGAATTCAGGCCAGAATTTCGGAGGCCCAGAAGTTCTTCGAGGCGCCGAGTGATGCCTATGCCTCTTGCACGATTTTGGCGCACTTTATAGTTTGAGGCTTTTCGTTCCGCTTCCGCAAATAAACGCAAGGCCTTCTTCTAACGCACCACAGACGATACCCGCGAGCCTAGTTTTCTGTCTAAAGTTTCCGCTATAGTTCTGATCGGAATTACGCGGCGTCGGCCACAAGCGACGCGATTTCTGAAGGAAGCCGTTGGCTCGCTGCGTGAGAGTTCAATGGGCTTTGTATAGGAACATTGACAGATACCGTATTGCACCTTACAACTCTACGACTGTGTCGGGCTTTTTGGAGGATTGTGTGCCTCTCTTCAACAAGACAGAGCATTTTTCGGTCAACTCGACCTAACGCTAATAGTTCTTAATAAAAAATCGAATCCGTAAAAGTGGACCGCGTAAGAGACTAGACTATTAGCCATTTTGATGAGTTAAGCTTGTCCGCACGCAAAGAACATGACTACTTTTTTGGTACAACGTACCAGGGACTACTAGCTGCGCAAAGATCTTGCATCCGTTCTATTGAGATCCATAATCTACCTATCGTACTTTGCGATGCGTGGGTTGTTAAAGGACGCAAAATGTGACACTCGAGCGAAATAGCTTTCCCGAACATGAATCACTGCCAGCGCCGACAACCGACGGAGAAGAGAATGGCACGTCGGTGATTCGCTTGCTCAAAGAAAGAAAACAGCGCCGAGTAACGGATACAATGTACTTTTGGTTCGTCGACTCTCTAAGCGGATAAATGACATGGTATCGAAAAGGTATTCCTAAGTACGGATTACGTGCCCGAGAAAGCCAATCACTGCTCTGCGAAATGGCGCTGGCACCTGAAAAAAAACCGCCAGATTCCTTCGCAATTCCAGCTTTCCTTCAGCAAGGTTCGGACGAGCAAATGCACGTCGCTAAATGGGAACGTCGACCATGACGCCATGAGTCGTAGACCCCTGGCGTCGACCGACGGAACCGAGCACGGCGTTGCGGTTACCCACTTGCCCTGCTTCGTTGGTAGGCCCGAGATTGCACTTTTGCTTCGCTGATGCTCTAGGCGGGTAAATGACATGTCATATAAAAACTAATGCCTACGTATAATTCACGCGCCATCAAAGACCAATTTGTTGTCTGGGAAATGGCGCGGCAATTGAGAAAAACGTTACGCCTTGAGACTGATAAATCCTTTCAAACTGCAAGTTTCGGCGGGTGTTCACGTCACGACAGTGAGAAACATCTGTTGTTGCTGCGATAAATCACCGCCCGAGGTGGCAACAGACAGAGTTGCGGGCGGCACTGCGCTGATTTGTCTGCCCCTTCTTTTCTCTAGACGTTCAGTGGGCGTAGAAAAAAAACCCGACTCTTAGCGTCGAACAAAGCGATCCGCTTCGCGTTGGTTATTTGCCGTGTCGCCAAAGAATACCAAAATGAAGCGTACGTTCAGCCAGAAACCAACCATTCGCCCGGGAAAATGGCGAGGCCATCGTTAGAAATGTCATGTACGGAGTCAAAAGGGCAAGAACCGTAGAAGCAGTGCAGAGAACAGAGTCGTTAACGCCGCTTAGCCAACGAAGTCGTGCGGACTTCCTTCATCCGCAAGCCGGTACGCCCATAGAGCACAAGTGTGGTAAAATCTGGTAAACTTGAAAACATGTTCGGCACATGCCGTGGGACGTAGCGCTTTTGGATTCATTTCGCACCTGGTTTTGGTCGGGATTCAACGGTCAGCAGGGACACCTTGTCGTATCTTGGCGCCGGTGAGAGAGATCCGAGAGAGAGTATAGGAGCGGTAGACGGCCTATTGGGACAATAGGCACAAGACACATCTAGCATACAACTGCGGCTTATATAGAGAGCACATAGGGGAAAGCATAGTCGAAGTACGAGCACGACACTACTTGTTAAGGGAAAAGTCAAAACAGGGCCTACATTGGTCAAAATGGTCTCCGAAAGGCCGAAACGACGTAAAAATAGCATGTTTCTATCAACTTCCACAGCATATCAACAAGTTTTCAACCTATATCGACTTACGAATTTACGTATTTTCTAAAAGATTTCATTCACCCAATAATCATGTTGGTTCATTCTCCTTTGAGACGCAGTCATTATGAAGCACTTAAAGTATCCTTGGCTTTATTCAGCGTGCCTCCTTTGAGCTACCATGGTTATTCGCAGCCGAGAGCGAACATACTCCGCTATGCCCATTTTGGTGCTTAGAGATTAACAACATCTTGTCAGCTCGGCGGATCTTGCGCTTATGAAAGAAGAAAAAAGCAATCATTTTGCAGATCGGTTATTCGCGCTTCGGTACAGACGAATGAGTTTCCCTTACGGTACAGCTGCCGAACACACATATTACTGATTTCGGAGAATGATAATGCCAAAGTGGGCACAAAACGACACTTTCGTCTAGACGCTCACCGAGTAATTTTCGTATACGGCGTCTCCAACGCTTCCACTAATCATCGAAAGCCCAACTCTTTCGAGCTTACAAGCCTATAGAGTAGCGCGTACCCTTAGTGTAGCGCTTCCTGTTGCTTGCTACTCCGTTGACGCATAATCTCGGTTACTAGATCGTAGGGGGGTGCTAGAACATCACTCAAGCGGTGTCCCCTGAAAAGCGCTTTATGTAAACGAAAGGAATAGTGTTCGGTCCGCCAAGGGCAATTCGTGAGACCGCCGTTACAGGGCCGTTCCCAGGGACCAGCCCCTCGGGTACAAGTCGATGAAACTGGTTATCCGAGTCAAAATATTTATTTGACAAATAAAGGTTTTTGCTTGGGTGGGATTAAATGATGATGTTATGTTATGATGTTGATGTTAAATGTTAATGATGATGATGTATGATGATGTTAAATGATCTGCTCCAGGTTGAGTTTCCGTTCAGAGAGAGGGAACGAGTCCGGTCGCCGGCAGCTTCTCCTTGAGGAGGTGCACAATCTCGGCGTTCTTCGGATGAGCCGAGGTGGCGACCATCGCGAGGATCGCGGTGTCGACGGTTGTCACGACGGCGCCCGCAAGCTTCAGCTTCTCGAGCATGACAAGCCTAAAATGGACAAGATTCGAGACTACGGTTCCAAAGGACACTTTCAGCTGGTACCTCAGCGGGCCACATAAAGACCGACTTATAAACTTACCGGTCCACCGCGGTCACGCTCGTGGTCGCATTGGCGGGGACGTGCACATCGTAGCCGGCGTCCAGTAGTTCCAGCGTCGTCTCGTACACGCCGTCCGTGTAGCCGTTACCGCACACGATGGCGGTCTTAGCGTGCTTAGGCAGACGCTCTTTGATGGCGGGGTACGCGGAGAAGGAGGTCCCCTTGTCGACGACGATCGGAGTGGCAACGGCCAGGTCTAGCTCCGACACGGTGGGGCCGTTCACTGAAATGCAAACAGCGGAGTGACAGATCTTAGCCCACTACGGCCCAGACTGGCCGTAGTGGCAGCAGCGTACTTGACTCTGACGAAGAAAAAAGTCATCAGAAACAGACAGTTTAACTTATTAAGTAGTAGTTACGTTATTGTGGGCTGGACCTAACGTAGACCTAAGTGCCCATTTGGTCAAAACCCCCAAGCGGCGTGACCTAGGCATGCTACGGGTCCGACTTTGTGCTGCGTTCCATTCCATACTTGCCGGGTAACCCCTTGGATAGCTACAGCTAATGCACTTACGCTCAGGCTGAAACTCCGAGACGAAGGCACGCAGGTCGAGGACGTTCGCCGCATTCAGTAGGCGCTGGATGCAGACGCATACCTCGTAAAAGGCGACGTAGTCTCTAAAAATAAACGGCTGTCCTTGACGTTCTAAGCCCCAGTTCGGATGGAAACTACTTGGACTCACTTGAACGCGGGCTGCATGTCGCACACGATGAGAACCGTATGCGGCGCGCTTGGACGAAAGCCTCGCGGAGCGATAGGGAGCGACGAAGCAAGGGCGGCCGCCGAAACAGACGTGTCCGGAAGCTTCTCCTTGAGGAGCTCCATGATCTCGGCATACTTCGGGTGCGCGGACGTGCCTCCCATCATGGCCATAATCGCTGTGTCGACGGAGGTGATGACCGCGCCCGCTCGCTGGGCGTTCTCGACGATGAACTTGCTAAAATTGTGCCGTCAACAATGCCCGACCCAGGCGATGAAACGACGAAATGTTTGCCTAATTTGTAGAATTTTTGTGAACTCTGAACGCCTCTTTTTTTCTATACTTACCTTGACAATATGCCGCCTGAGAGGTACGTTATAAAAAAAAAGATGTACTTACAAGTCCACCAACGTCCGATGGGTGGTCGCGTCGCCAACGAGGTGGACCGCGTATCCAGCCTGGAGAAGGTCGAAGGGCGAGTGGCACGCGCCATCCGTGGCCGAGTTACCGCACACAATGACCGTCTTCACGCTGTCGTCGAGGTGTTCCTTGATCGAACCGAAAGCGCTGAAGTCGACCTTCGCGACGATCGTTGCGCCCGCTCCCTTCACGTCCAGTGCTGCGACCGTGGGGCCGTTAACTGAAAAATCGCAAAAAATAATCATTCGATGTGGACTGCTAGGAAGCAAAGTTTAAGGGCATTCTCGTTATAATTTTTATTTTATTTCTTATTTATTTAATTTATCTATTACTTTAATTAATTTAATTAGCATTTATTTAACGGTTGTAAAGAAAGTCAGAGTTGTGCTAATATGCTCACCCGCCGGTTGGTGCTCGGATACGAAGATTGGAAGGCCGAGAACCTTGGCCGCCTGTAGTAGGCGCTTGACTGCCGTGGTCACCTTCGCAAAGCACACGTGTCCACTAAACCCACCATTGTCGGACAAATATTGCGATAAAATAGAACCAACCGGAAGGCGTCTTGTAGGTCGCAGATCAGAAGGACCGTCTCCTGCGGCACGAGACGAAGCCCCTGGCGATTGCGGGCGTAGACGGGCATGTCGATGGATGCTTGAAGTCGAAGCACTCGCTGTAAAGCTTAGGAATAGCGCTAGCGAAACGACGACAAAAAAGGCACGGTTATTCTGCGTTTCGAACCGTAAACGTGCAACCTTTTTGACTATAAAAAAATCGAATGGAACAAACCGGGGCAAAGCTGCAGTCCCTCCCTATGGAGATTTAAGCGTAAGCTTAAGCCTAAACTAGGGGCAAAAAAGGACAAAAGCACGCGCCCGAAACCGGCCCGGCGGCACTCCGGTCTTTTAACGGACAAGCCAGGCCGATTAGACTATGACACGTATTAGCGAACGAATGAGAAAGCAACAAATCGCAAAGCGAGCCTTCATCTTGGGCGAGCTCGCCACAATCCAAAGTGGCAAGTTGGCTAGCGGCTCCTGTATTTATACGGCAAACGCCCTTGCCCTCCGGCGGATCTCGACGGAACGCCCATCGGAAGCGGGTCGACGGGACCAGAGAGAGCCCTGCGGCGAGTCGCAGACATTCGGCTGCGATCAACAATTCAGCGCCGCTGCATGCTGGTGCAATTTTGTGTGCGTACTCTTTGCCCCGCCGCTGATCGGCGCTGTTGCTCGTTTCCCGGGATGACGCGGTAGGCCGGGAATGGAATTCGCAACTGGCTGGCGGCCGCAATCAAATGAAGGCCGCATGCCGTCGCTGCTTGCGTCCGACGGGTAAATACTTCCCGCGATGAGCTATAATCGCGGGAACTGTTTATGCTATTGGCGAATTCTTTTTGCAAGTCTCTTGCAGCCATCGAAATGGTTTAGCGGAGGCTTGGTATTCAGTCCAAAAACAGTGATCATTCTTGCTCAAAAATATGAAATTGTTTAGGAGGACTTCCCTGAAAGAGACATGTGCGTGTTCGGCATTTTCCCGCCTGACAAAAGGTATATATCTTGGTAAGGTGGGTGGCAAAGGAAGGTCCCTGAGAAGACAGAAATTACACGACATTAGCAGCGTATTTTCTACTCGTGCGTTCAGATTGCTATTCTGTCGCCAAATTTCGTCTGTTTTGGACCTTTATCGGAAATGTTTCTTCGTACCGATGAGGATCTACACGAAGGCGCAGTTACTGGGAACAAAACTTAAGAACAAGCCGAAGGCAAACAAGTCGACGGCGCAAAACTTTTGCAGGCATACACAAGTAGTCCGTCAGCAACAGATCCATTCGTCCTATTTTACAAAGAAGATTGATTTTGAGCAGTATTTGGAAGCTTTTAATAGAAATTAGAGCCGAACTAGAAATCGTATTTTCTGGACATTATTACGTTTTCACGGATACCATCGCCGGTTGTAGCAATAAGCCGTACTACATCGAGCGGCAGAACGTCAAAACGACTAGAAACTAAGTTACAGACAGCTATCCGTAATATGTGCCTGTCAAGCCAAAGTTCCTCCCTGTATTAAATGGTTTCAGACCGTATGCGTGGGCGGGTGCAAAAAAATTATGGGGGCAAGCGTCATGCACCCCGTACGGAGTACGGGGTGGATCGACCTTTCCTTTTGCGAGTTCTGACCCTTCTTGAGTAAGTAGATAAGCAGCTTTTCAGGACCGGATCACGAAGGAAAAGAGACCTGGCCTAAAAGCTTCCCGGAAACTCCCGGAATTTGGTAAACCGCGGTAGCGGCAACTTTGGTGACAGGACGACCGCGAAAAATTAGGAATTCAGGGTAAAAACGTCAAGGCTTCAGTGAGCCAATGTTTGCCTGCAAACACATCTAAGATGCACAAAATGAAGGCGGGTAGAGTTTTGATGCACGTGATAGCGCCACAGCGGAAGCAGGCACTGTAGAACTCATAGGAAAAAGTTAGGTGCATGCGACGACTCGTACTGGCGGTACCGCTATGAAGCATGCAGTAGCACTGTGAATCACAATTTGTGATGCACGTAACGTGAGTTGTTCGACCCTTTAGTTCAGGCTGGAGAATTTAGTTCACGGCCACGGAGGCTAATAGGTATGCTAATTTTCGGTCGCTTTCTATCTCGCATGTTTCAAGAACTGCGCCTGCAATTCGAGCTAGCCGAATGTCGCATCGAAGAGTGCCTCAGCGAACCTCTCCTTAGTGTCTTGGCCCACGCGATCGCTAGTTCCGAGTCTCGCTTACCTAGCCGAGCTCCACTTGTATTCAGCTGCCATATCTGAACGAACAGCTCGCTTATGTCGTTCTCGACGTCCTTGTAGCCATTTTTGCGGGGTTTGGGGGAGCGATAAAGCTGTACTAACGGGCGTGATTTCACCATTCATGTCTTACGGAAAGGGGCATCACCATTAGAGATTTACGGAAGTGAGAGCGGGTATGCTGAGTCCTACAACCTACCCCAACAGCCACACTAATGACCACATACAGCATCACTGACTGCACTAGGTCACGCATATGCAGAATGCTATCCTCTCGATGATCCTCTTGACATGCTGTCATACACACAGGCTCCTGCCCTGCCCGCTGCTTGCCACAATTTCTCTTTACGTAAGAGGGGATGCTGAAAATGGAAGTTTTCGATTTTCGGGGACAACTTCTCCTAAGCGTAGCGTTTGTCAAAACTTTTTAGATGGAAAGTATATATTGCTAAATAGTGGGCGTGGAAAGTAACTGCTCGGGACGGACAGTTCACTGCGTTCACCGACTAAGCATTTGACAACAGACTTAGGTGTCGACGCTCATAAGGCAACTGAAGCCCTTTGTTCTCGATTCGCCTGGCAGAAAGACGGCTGAACACTCCGCTTTGTTCCTATCCGTCGAACAGACCTAACAGCATTTCCATGTTTTGCCGAATTTAGGGGTGCACTAACAAACGCTTTTCTCAGGTTTCATGTACTTCTCTCTGAAATTATTCGTCTGTGCCCTACTAACTGAAGGCATTTTGACAGAATGTCCCGCTGGCTCGATGAAGGGCTTAAGCCAGGTTACTGCTACTTATACAGATCTCCCGCTTCATGGTTTGACGCCGAAGCGGACTGTGTCGAATTCGATGGTCATTTGGTCTCGGTGCATGACCGTCTCACAAACGCTTTCCTCATGAGGTTGCCGAAGCAGGTATCGCAACCTAGTGAGGGAAAAACCTTCTGGATGGGTGGAAGTACGGTCTCTCAAAGCGCTGATAAGTGGACATGGTCGGACGGCTCGCAGTTTACATATTCAAATTGGGCGCAGGGTAAGACCTCCCAAACCAAATCACGTTCCTCCCAATTGACTTGCAGGCAATCCATCACACAACGGCTTTTATTGTCTCGCGACCTGTCGATACGGAATGGTGGTATAGCAACCTGTGCTCCGCCTCAAATTCGGGCGGGGGGGGGGTTTGAGACCCCTGGTCCGGATGGACGTACTTTAACGTAACGAACTACTGCTATTAAGTAGGCCTAAGCCATGTTTTGGCAATACCTGCCACGAACGCAGGCTGTGCACGCCTCGAGTTTTGACCAGATTCCGATCCGTTTCTAGAATATAGTAACGATTCCGCCCCCAAAGATGGCGACCGATATTCGATACTGATTCCGGCCGTAAGCCTACAAACATACAAAATTGGCTATGATACGTATGTCGGAAGGAATCGTCTTTTTGACAGATTTCTCGAATCTTTCTACAAAAACGACCGAAATTGCTATGTCTGTTCCGCTTCCTATCCAGCTTTGTTAGGAAACAAAAGGGAACGCGCCACACAGTGGGCCACTATAACGCGTGGCCACAGACATCGCTGTGGGCTGCACGACTTTAGACCTACCACGATGCCTACATAACGTGGCCGCAAGCGCAGAGCACCTGCGTGGCCAATGGAGCTCATCTGGTTTCGATACACAGCTACCAAGAGCAGCTATTCGTCCAAGGTATCATCCATGGCCTGACGGTTAGCGTACGGAAAATTTATACCCAATAACGTTTTGGGCACGCCGTTTTTTGGTGGTCGTCCCGTGTGCCGTACTATACCTAGTCCGCCGTAACGGTGGTGTGGAGTTCAATACGGCAAGAGTTCAGTACGATGCGGATCACGATACAGACTGATGCAAAGTCAAAGAACACAGCTAAAAGTCGAAAAGGCGCCACGGAATCTTGAACCCCCCTCTAAGTATTCCTCGTTAAAGTATAAGTCACCCGAACATACTTTAGAGTTGTCCCGAATAGGAAGAAAGATGTTTCAGGTCACAGGGAACCTCTTGGTTTATCTATTGAAGCTTAAACAATTTCCCCAGGGTTTATCGAGTGCGTGGTACCTAGATATCTCGGGCACTGGTGTTCCGATGAACTGGACGGGTAGTGCCCTTGACGCTGGAGTGTGGATCGGCTTAAGCGACGCTGCCGCCAAAGGCACGTTCGAGTGGACTGATGGAACATCATTGGAATTCAGCTACTGGTCGCCGAACAGGCCTGCCGGATACGCGTTCTCGACCTGTGGCGACTTCTATCCGGACTATTTCACGTGGGCAAGACAGGACGACCAGTTTTACAATCGTTGGGATAACATCGGTTGCTCTAGCGCTGTGCGAGCGTTTATTTGCAAGAAGCCCGTTGAAACCTTTTGAACGTGTAGTGATACAGCATTAAAAGTCAGTTGTGTATTTCAATGACAAAATGTACAAACATGCCGGTAAAAACTAGCATAACTGTCCTAGATGTAAAAAAGTCTAATCTAGGGAAATCTTGTTGTGTATNGCACAGGGTTGCCCGGCACCCTACTTTAGTCGGGGGGGGGGGGGGGGGGTATGCCAAACACTAATTGCACTATTGCGCTTCATGAGTGGTTTGTAAATTACGTCGTGGTGTTCCGGAATCGCTAAATTTTTTGGTTCTTGTTGCCATACCGTTCCGTTAAACCAAAGAAATTATTTCCGTTCCCGCCTTAAATGATCCATTCTACCCTCCGG
Organism: Aphelenchus avenae; assembly: GCA_020875895.1. Classification (NCBI taxonomy): domain Eukaryota; kingdom Metazoa; phylum Nematoda; class Chromadorea; order Rhabditida; family Aphelenchidae; genus Aphelenchus; species Aphelenchus avenae. The sequence goes on from JNEY01000938.1 coordinate 11,259, forward strand.
TAATTTTTCCAAAGCGGAGCAAAAACGTTTGGTTGTGTGCCACTAACTCGACATTCGGGGCGTCGACATTCGTCTGTTGAACAAGCACAAAAGTGTACACAACGGTTGTGTTAAATTCATCCCTGTATTGTTCGCAAATCACTTGATCTACACGTTGGGTCCGTCCCCGTTTCGTCTTTCCTGGACATTGTTATGCAGGTTATAGGTCCGCCCTTGGGACATTTCTCTCCTGAGATGCTCCTCGGCCCCGGCGTCGCCTCCCAACCGTCAGCTATCAGACGTGCTCCCAAACTAATCTCGCTTTCCGTTCCGACGCATCGCATCCCGCAAGCTATGCGGACGCCTAGAAAGCTACATCGTCCCGCGCTGGTCGCTTGACATTTCAACTGCTTTACGTGAACATCTCGTAGACGAATGTCTCACAAAGCATATCACATTACAACATGGACGCAAACACACAGCGCTATCAGGTGCAGCCGTCGAAAAATATGTGCAACGACACGCTGCGGTCTTTTCTAAAAGTAAAGGTCGACGGGCAAGCGGCACTTACACACTCGGTGTACCAAAAGCCTCTCTGAGAATCCCACATTTTTCCGGTTTGCAGGAGATACCTACAACGCGTAGGAATGCGTGACGCGACCAGGACGCATAGCAGGGTTCGGTAGTGCAGACGTACGAACTAATCCGACGAAATCGGATTGGTCGCGTGAACATGTCTCGCGCACTGGGGATAAAAAAATAGTAGTCTGCGACGGTGATTAGCCGGCGCATTCCTAAGCAGAGCCAGTGTGTCGAAGTCAGTAAACGTTGGCAAGCCATGCGCCTACGTCCGATATTGCTGTTCATCGCCTTGATGTGCTGCGTCGCAAACGGCCTTCGTTGCTACAGCACCAGTCGTTATCTTGACAGCGAGAACTTCACGCTTGATTCCTCGCTGCTCGTCGAATGCCCGGCACAAGGGAGCGTTTCTTGCACCTCTTACTACGATCCTACCTATGGGATTTGGCTCAGCTGTTCCGGCAGGTCATGCCTGGTGAGTTTTATACGGATCCTCCAGATTTTACTGGACCTGGATTAGGACGTTCGTAATCCGTAGAATCATCATGGAGCGACCTTGAGCAACGGCCTTCATGCGAGCGGCCCCGCGGTACCTGGCTTGAGGCCCGGGACCGGGCAATGGGCAGGACCGGCTTATGCATGCCCTAAGGCCCGTGTGACCTTGTACTTGACGCGAACCAGAATACACCAGTGGTACCACCTGGGGAGTTTTCGTCATACACATCAGTAGGTTCATGCAGCGATTTTCGAAGGCCTTTCGTTTAACGCAGTTTACATCAGCCATCGCCAAAGGGGACGTGTCAGTTTATTTGGCAACAATCATTCGAAATTTTTAATTGACTTTGCAAAAAATCCCCAAACGGCTGCCTGGCTCGGTTCGGTCCTGAAGCCCGCAGGCCGGACTCGACGTTACGGGAGAGGCACTTTTTTCAAAGTGGAATACACAGACATGCCACTAACAATCCCTAAAAAACACAGAAGGCCCACGTGGTTGCTAAAAATTTCGCGCTAAAAGCCTTAAGCATATAAACCGTCCATTTTTTCCCAAATGCACGGTGTCCCGTTGGATCTTTTTTTGGAAATGCACTGACAGATCCCCTACGCTTACGATGTGACGGAAGGTACTTGTGGCTGGATGGCGAGCCGGTTAACAACACAGCTGCGTGTCGCGAGGAAAAGATCATGCAAACGTTAGGACGTACCAACGGCTCAAGCGAGAATTGTTGCTGCTACGGAGACGGCTGTAATCGCAACGTTCGCCAGCAGAATTTCCTGGATGAGGGTAGGCTATTTCGAAGTTTTTTTTTTGCACTAAGTCTAATGCCATCACCTGAATAAGTCCTACCCAAAATTCCCCTTATTTGCCAGGTGCCCAGGCTGATCGACACTTCGCAGACAGGGGAAATCGGGAAATGCACGGAAAAGTAACGCGTTGATTTCTCGACGAGAATGATATGTTTTAATAGGGCTAAGTGTTTTTTGTATTATTGATGCGAAACAAGGCCTTTTCAAATATCACCAACGTAATATGTCAAAACCGACCTTAGCTTCGGATCCACCTGTAGCTAATGTAAAAGTTTTAAAAAAATAAAATAATGCTGGGTCCTTCGTTTGGTTCTGGGGGGGAGGACTTTTTTGCGTGTGAGGCGGGG
>JNEY01000938.1:30142-40870 GCA_020875895.1 Aphelenchus avenae
CCCCCCCCCCCGGAATTCCGGGGGTACCCCCGGATTTTTACCGTTTGCCCCCGGATTTTCATAGGTAAAATCCGGGGGTTAAAGTCACCTTTTTTGCCTCTGACTTAAATTGTCACGGCCTTGTTACCCTTTTCAATTACGCGCCGCATCGCCTGCGGTGGGCTTTCCCTTTGCTGGAATGTGCCGACATGCACAACATTTTCTGCTCAGACCGCGATTTGTTGAAAACTGCAAGTACGCTAGCGAAATACAGCGCCTAATTGTTAATCGGCATTGTTATGAAACGTCAATAAAAAGCTTAAAGCGTTTAGGGAACATCTAGATAATACCCCCGGAATTTTACCCTGACCTCCGGATTTACCCCCGGAATTTCACCTGCCGGGCCCGGAATCACGGTTTTGGAGTTGAGAGCCCTGGAACGTCCGAAATATTAGGTGTCCTGCTTACATGCCATCTCCGGCACACTATTAGCACGCGTTCCATGCCGGGAAGAAGGCAAAATACCAACCGATTTGGAGCCCGAGGAGGTATTGTGCGTGGACAACCCGAAAATAGCAACGATTTTGCTAACTCATAGCTTGTCTGCTTGGTACAAGTAATCCTCGATAATGGCACGGCTGCGCGAAGCGCATACCATTCGCTAGCGCAATTTAGCCCGCCGCAGCCGACATAGCTACTTCTGGTCATGGTCTGAACACTAAGGATCGGCAGTCGGCAGCCGTACCGTACTGACCCCCTCCATACCGTACCCCGTACCAGATATCGGCACTGACCCCCCCCCCCGCCCCGTGCCCTACCCCGTACCCTTGGTGAATAGAATAGAATAGAAGAATAGAGAGAATTTGGCCCGCCGCAGGCGACATCCACGAAATTTTAGTCAAAATTTTTACAAATTAGGTGAAAATTTGCTAAAAATTCGCCTGACGGCGGGCCAAAAATGTCAAAAACACGGGTACGGGTACGGGGCCGTGGTAGGGGGGGGGGTACCCCGTGCCGTACCCCGTACACATGATGGACCCCCCCCCCCCGTGCCGTGGTAAAAACACGGGTACGGCTACGGCTACGGCGCGTACAACGGTACGGGTGCCGAACTCTACCCCGTACCGTACTGCCCCCCTCCGTACCGTACTGCACCCGTACCGTACACCGTACCCGTACTGCCCCCTCTTACCGTACTCCGTACCATGCTGCCCCCCCCCCCCCCTCATACTATTCTCCGTACCGTACAGTCGTCCTCAAGATTTTTAATTTAAGGGACAAATTTCAGAGAAACCGTGCAACTGGCGCTGCAACGCACCAGAATGCATGTGCATCAGGCCTCCAAACGCCGTCAAGCCGCAGTGCATTTGTGCAGGCGAAAAGGGATTGGGGGAACGCTGTTACGACGACCTTCAGTGCAGTGACGGGAACAAGTGTACGTCGGGCATCTGCAACTATGCGTCTCGCGAGATGGTGAAGCCAGTGATTTGGACCGGCGATGACGAGGAACAGACGATGCGATGACGGAGGGCTAAGCAAGAAAGTCCACTATGTTTACCTTTAGAGTTTGAAGACCTAAGACGCAAGTACAAAGCCCACAACTCAGCCATATCATACTGCTTTCTTCTTTCTTTCTCAGTATTCTTTCTTTTTACATGAAGTAGGCGGTGGATGGATGGATGAAATAAATGTGTTGCTCGAATTAGCGCAAAAAAAGGGAAAAGAGAACAGAATGGTTTGATCGGAGGGCTAGTGCCGGAATTCGCAGTGGCTTAAATACAACAATTGGGCGTGAGGGAGGGGGCGGGTGTCGCTGGGCCGCGGTGGACAGGTGCCGACGCCCGGCATACCTTAACCCCTTATACAAGCATGACGAAGCGCTTGTTTCATCCCAGTTTAAGCAAAAGTGACCGTGTGTGTTTATCCCTTGCTAGCAGGGAAAGAGAACAAATGGACCTCATTATCAGGTGCGGCTTATAACTGATGAAGCTAAACAAATAATGGCGATGGCAAGAGAGAAAATTGCTTCATACTGAAAACACAATGCCTTCAAGCGTTTCGGTACTGATTCTGTGTGCGACTGTCTGCTTTAAGCCAGTCCACTGTCGATGTCCACAAGGCGCTATCGAAGGGCTGCATCCGTCCATCTGCTATAAGCTCTCCCCGTGGACCGAAGCGAAATCGTTTTTCGAGGCCGAGGAGACATGCATTGGACTTGGCGGACATTTAGCCTCTATCAAAAATGCCTTCGAAAACGCTTTCATAAAAGGTGAACGGTCAGTTTTGCGCTATTACAAAGATCTACTTGAAGGTTTGGTGAGCATGTACCCGCCGGGCAATCGCGTCTGGATCGGAGGCACTACTCAGCTCACTGGCACCTGGGCGTGGACCGACAACAAACCTTTCAAATACACCATTTGGGGAGAAGGTATATTACTAATCGACACCAACGTGTCTCGGAATTCAGAACCTTAACTTCATAATTCAGAAAACGACATTTTACCAGATCGGGTTCGAAACTAAAAAGTAATTCCATTATTCCGACGTTTAGCTCTATGAAAACTGGTCCGCCATCCAGCTCCGACAACTCAAATTTTCACCCCATCTTTTAGTTTTGCGACTAAAATTTTGTAGGTTTCAGCCCGCTGCTGACATTTGTCTTTTACAACCCGCCGTTGACGGCAACCATTCCTCCTGCTGTCTTTTTCGGTGGGCTATTCAGGCTAAAAAGAACGCTTTCAGAGTTCAAAATACGATCGAAACCATGCCGAGACATCCCTGTTATTGAGAAAGCGTTGAGAAAATAGCGTTTCTAAACCTCTTTCAGGACAACCGACTACTGGCGGCTCTTGCGTACAGATCTGGAATAGCGATGCCACTTGGCAATCAGTTTCATGTTCGTCGGTCTTGTTGTACATCTGCGAAGTGAACTCAGAGCCATCTCAACCATCAGTACCCGATACGACAGCCGTTCCTCAAACGAGGGCGCCTGTCCCACCGAGTAGGCCATGTCCTGACGATTGGCTCTTCTACCAACCGACTGCTAGCTGCTTTAAGGTACATAAATAAGATATATGTAATCTGACGGTTTAATGCTTTCGCGAGCAAAACCGAATGGTTCCCCAAGTTGCCTTTATCCAAAAAAGGTCGAAAATATAAAAATCACCTTCCGAGAACTTACTCTTCGTTTAGTGCTCTTGACACTTCTAGAAGAGTTATTCGACCCTTTGAATGTCCTAAACAAAATATCACGGAAAACTGTCTTCCGGCGGAACGCAACAGAACTTTGGTGACATGTCAGCAAGGCAGTACTCTAGGAAACGACTGCAGGTGGATTCTACGACGTGTTGTCGGCGTGCCAAGCAATGGGCGCAACCCTAGCATCCATTCACGGTCAGCAACTGAACCGCTTTATCGCAGGTAGGCTTCGGCGCTGGACGAGTAGCGTTTTACATACCATAACACGGCACGGAACATGCGACAAGGCAGTAAAGGACGGAAAACGACACGCAAAAAACGTCGAATATTTGGAGGCATGCCCTTCTCCATTCCATGCATCCGTGCTGGTTCTATTCCGCCAAACGGTACGGGAATAGCGCACAGTGCGACGCGACAGTTACACAGGGGAAGGCGCCAAACCCTAAACAAGAGTATAGCGAAAAACCTTTCTTGCGACGGCAAAGTCACAGTGCGTTCCAGCTTTCTACGCCTACCAGCAGTCATGGATTTGGCTCGGCCTCTACGACCCGCTGCGCAGCCATAGCTGGGAGTGGACGGACGGGTCGGCGGTGAACTACACCAACTGGAACAAGTACGAACCAAGCGGGGACGGCTTTTGCATGGACATGTTCAATGACCCCAACATTTCAAATTATTTGTTGGGCACATGGAATGATCAGGACTGCGCAGTGAAGCTGCCTGGTGTCTGTGAAAGGCGGGCCGTGTGGAACTGATCGCCGTCGATCTTGTGTTGAAACTCCCTCACGCATTTCACGTCGAAATCTCAAATGTCAACAAATGCTCAAGAAAACAGGGCATATAAATGCGTGAATCATGCAGTAGCCGCTAGCGTTAAACGATGGCGCTGAGTGCTCACCGCGTCCTTATTCTCATTGTAGCATTTACATACACTGCTTTGGCGAGCTGCCCGCGTGGGTGGACGCTGAACCGGGCTACTCAGAAGTGTTATAAGGTGCGCTGACTTCCAGCACTCTGTTGCATACCTGCTTTACTGAGCCTTACATAAAGAATGCGTTTAAATTTTAGTTCGGTGAGGACCTTCTCCGCTGGTCTGACGCAGAAAAACGATGCCAGTCCGATGGCGGACATTTGGTTAGCATCGTTAGCAAACAAGAAAACGACTGGGTCGCAGGTAAGGTAGTCGTAGCGGAGTGTCCGTGGCGTACCATAGGTGTCACAGAACGCGGGTAAGGGGGGGGGGCGCCCACGACTAGGTTGAGTCGTGGCATTAATGCTTCCATGAACGTGAATCATGACGGCAGGCAAATCTAAGCGGAAACCTTACCGTCCGTAGCCGCACAAATACGTTCTTTTCACTTTTTGTTTCGTCGGAAAGAAGTGGACTCTGCACCAACCCTGTGTAACCGGGCCCTAGGCCCGCGGGCCGAGCCGGGTACGGGCCGGGCCCGGGCCTCGGTTTTGGAAAGGTACGCGGGCCCGGGCCGGCTAGGAGCTCTAAATTTACTATTTGTGACCAAATTTTTACCTATTTCTTTGCATCATATGCAAAAAAATCGCTATGGCGGCGCCTGCTGCAGTCTATTCTAGATGAGAAGTACCAACTCGGGGCACCAAGGGAAATTTTCGGACAGGACAAAAATCTTAAGGCCCGGCGGGCCTTTAAAGCCCGGCCCGGCCCGCCCCGGGTCCGCCTCCGGGCCCGGGCCTCAATCCAAGGCCCGCGGGCTGGGCCGGGCCTCGACTTGAAGGCCCGTTGCACAGGGTTGCCCTGCACGAGCAACGGCTTTGCACATCTACTTGGACAATTCGCAGATGCGGAACGATGGAGCATATGAGGGCTCAGTACTGTACGAAGCACGGTACGGCGGGTCAATACGGTAGTAAGTACGGTACGGGTGGTCAGTACGGTACGAAGCACGGTACGGGGGGTCAGTACGGTACCGAGTTTCGGTACATCTACAGACTGCATGATCTCTAGCGTAGAGCGTTGGCCCTACTTTGTATCGTCTCTTGCCTAGCCACCGGTAAGAAGCTAACTTTTCCTGATTCGACATCAACCGTTGATTTTTAGACTTTGCTTGCGACAACATGGGTTTGTACCCGTGGATCGGCCTCTACAGACCTTCCACGGACTGCGTCTTCAAGTGGATCGACGGTAGTGTCGGCGATTCCGCCGATCCTTCCCTACTTCGCGTACTGTTCCAATCGTATGCAGTGCCTACGCTTCCACGCCTACGTCACCCGCTTCCTGCTAGTCGCCGTCGTCACACGCGCCCGGTTCGACACGCCCATCGCCAGTCTCTCATTGCACTCATCACATTGTGTATCGGGACTTTTGGGAGGGGCTTCGCCCGAAGCGCCGTCTATAAAAGGCGGGTCTGCTAAGGGAAATCCGTCCTTGTTCGACCTAGGGATTGTGCAACCGGGTCGCCCATAAAGTGTGCATTGCATTCAATTGCAGCTCAGTGTTCGGGACCCCAGCTCTGAAGGGGCTGGTAAGGATAAGGCCTGAGGAGGCAAACACAACGACTTACCTGTCTAGGGAAGCTGATTGGAATTCAGTCGCATTAGGGCAGCTTTTCTAGTCATCTGGTGCCACAGCAACTGAGTCCAGGTTCGGGCAAAGCTGGCTCAGTAGATCAAAAGCATACTGAGCCCAGATTTGCAGCAAACTGGACCCAGTGGACGAATCGGACGGCCATCAGGAGCCGTACAATACGATTCCAGGTAGCGAATCGTTCTTGAATCGCAGTTTCCTCGAGATAAGCGGAAGTTCGACCGAACCTAAACCACCGGAGCCTGTCAGTACAAAAGCCGTAGCACGTTCTAAGCACGGTTCAAGGGCGTATAGTCGCGGCAGGACACTGGACTTCACGGATTACAGGTCGGACACCGGGTCTGAGTCAAGCGGCAGCAAAATGGGAGACCCGGAAACCCTAGAACGCCTAGTCACAAAGGCATACGGAAAACTGCAGGATAAGCTGTCCAAGGCTTCAAAATTGGACAACCGGGTAAACGTTAGTCTGACATATCCGGACAACGTTAACGGCGTGGAAACAAAGTACGCGCAACATATGGGCCTGCGCATAAACATCGCAAGCAGCTTAGAATCGCTGCAATCATTAGTCGAGGAATGGGTTTCCACAATCAATACAATGGAAGATACCGCGCAAAATGCAGAACAGCAAAGACTTCACGCTGCTTTTGCCCCGGAAACATGGCAAGCGGTACAGGCAGGCATAGAAAACGATCTTAAGGCGCTAGACGAGCGAATTCGGACTTTGCAACAAGCAAGGGAACAAATGTCGCAAGACCATAGAATTGCAAATCTGCAAAAAGACGGCGCGGCATTTTATGGCGTTTACGGAAAAACGGAAACCGATGGGTTTAAAACAGTAGTTCAATCACAGCCCATGGTAACGGAACCATTTGTACCGGTTAGCACTGTCGCCGTGACCACGTTACCAACTACGAGTTTCACGGCCACTACTGCTACCGGCACTTTCGCGCCTACATTTGGGTACGCCGGCAGCGCTTTTATGCCCGTCTCCGGGCACTTTGGAAGCACGCTGGGAAGCGCACCGTCGCATAACATCTTTGCGCCAGTACATACCACGTACACATCGGTTTCTGGCAGCTATTACGGATCTAGTGGGAATCCAAACACGTACGCCCGCGGTTACGTTACGGGAGGCGTATATACGCCCTCCCATAGCGGCGGTAGCGCGGTCGGTGGCAGCGGCGCACCTTCTGGCCGCGTCGCGTTCTCGGGCGGGGGAGCATTCGGTAGTGGCGCCGCATTCAATACCGGTGGCGGTGTTTCTGGAAGCAGTGGCGCAGGGCTTCCCAGTGGGGGAGGGGGTGGACCACCTTTTACTAGTACTGGCCCACCTTCTAGCGGCACAGCCATGGCAAGCGCGCCCATTACCGGCAGTGGAGTTCACTACGTCGCATGCATGCCATCGAATTTGCCAACACTTAAATTGCCGCATTTTGACGGTGACGTCACTCAGTTTAGCACGTTCATTCAGTCGTTCGACGCGGCAGTGCATATTCAGCCAATGCCTAATATTCAGAAGTTTACGCATTTGGCTAGTCTGCTAAAAGGAGACGCTAAGGAAGCGATCAAGGGAATCGCAATCACGGACGATAATTACGAGCTAGCAAAGTCCATCATAGAAAGACGGTTTGGACAACCGAACGTGGTCGTTCAGGCTCTACTCGCGGAGATGGACAAGGTACCTTTCCCGAAGGGGAATTCAACAAGTGAAGTCCGGAAAGTGTTCGATCAAATGGAGAGCATTTTCCGACAGTTACAAGCGCTCGGTTTACAGGTAAACGACCTCCAAACGGCTCGAACTTTAGAACGGAGGATGCCGTTTTACCTGCAGTGCGAGATTTTTAAGAACAAGGAAGAAAATCCTATGTGGACGCTAGAAGATACCCGTAAACTGATTGACACACGCTTACGCCTGCGCGAACAAGTCGAGTGTCTAAATGAGCACTCGAGCGCCAAAAAAGCGCCACAACAGTCGCAAAAGGAGAAAAACGTACATGCGTTTACAAGTAAGTCAGCGACGCAGCCAAAGTGTGCCTTTTGCGAAAAGGAACACTGGGCGAATCAGTGCGAAAAATACCCGGACATTGAAGGCAGACGGAAGTGCGTGGAGGAGAATAGGCTCTGTTACAGGTGCCTCAAAAAAGGACATACTTCCAAGCGTTGCCAAAAGCGGGTAAGGTGCTATAACTGCCAAGGAAAGCACAACCAAGCGCTGTGCCCCGAAGTAAAGGGGAATGCTCAGCCCAAAAATGGAGTACGCTACTCCAACGGGCATGGCACGCAGAGTGACGCAAAGGGCAAACATTCGACACCTTTGCAAAACAGCAAGAAACAGGCTTCGTACCCCAAGAAAAAACATGTAAATGCATGCGTCACGGGAAACGAAGACGAAAACACGGAAGAAAGCTCGGAAGCGGAGCAAGACGCCTTTGAGGTCAACTGCAACGCTGTTTCGCGTGGAAAGCATAAAGATGAGCTAACCGAGTCGGTCTTTCTACTAACGGCAACAACGGCCGTTAGAAACCCCGACTCACCGGAGCGGACATCTGAATGCGACGTGTTCATTGATCCTGGGAGCGACTGTTGCCTACTCAGCACTACGCTAGCCCGAGATTTAAGGCTGAAACCAGTAGGCCATCAGACACTGTCGCTGAACACTGCAACTGCTGCGCAAAGAAAAGAGATCGCAGCCAATATTTACCGTGTTGGCATAAGAGAACAAAGTGGCCATCACAGGGTGGTCCATGCATTCGCGGTAGAGAATCTAGTTGATGTTTTACCGCGTTTAGAGTCGTTCCAGAAAGGTCGCACACTGCGCTTTGAGCGCAGTCGATGCCTACCGCAGATTTTAATCGGGGCAAACTTTGCGTGGTCGTTTATGACCAAAATTGGTCAAAAACTACCGGAAGGCGTATACCCGATAGAAACCACGTTGGGAACACTATACAGCGGAACGCTCAAAGGAGCGGCCAACGTTACCTGCGCAGCGACACTTACGTCGTCAGAGCCAAACAGAGTGACGTGCGCCGCTTTCACTTCTGTTAAGCCCTTTGACTTCGAAAAGGCGGCAGAGGAAGAGTGCCTACAAGAGTTCGAAGAGAACGTCCGAAGATTGTGGGCTTTGGACGCTTTAGGCATTGAAGATACGGCAAACGCGGACGACGACCAAGTCGCCCTGAAGCTCTTTATGGACTCCTTGGAGCGTATTAACGGTCGCTACTATGCCGGTTGGCCGCTGAAGTCACCGAATCCGAAAGCGCCCAATAACTATGCTCTGTCACTGGGACGTCTTATATCGGTCTGGAAGCGGCTTTGCCAAGAACCGGAGTTGCTTCAAAAATACCATGCGACTTTTATGGAGCAGCTGAGTTTGGGGATCATAGAGCTAGTAAGCGATCCCAACCAGGAGGAAGGACCCCTAATCATGTACCTTCCCCATCATGCGGTCATACGAAACGATAAGGCTACAAGCAAGGTCCGCATAGTCTTCGACTGTAGCGCTAAAGCTAAGAAGAGCGCTCCGTCCTTCAATGACCTAGTTTTTCGCGGCCCAGTAATGCTCGTAGACCTGTGCGGCATTCTACTACGTGTACGAACCTACGTTATCGTGGTCTTGGCTGATCTCGTGAAGGCCTTCCTGCAGATCGGGCTCAATAAAAAATCGGCCGAGATGACCCGATTTCTGTGGCTGAAGGATCCGGCTAAGCCCCCAGTGTCGACAAACATCGTCGTGTACCGGTACCGACGGGTCTTGTTCGGAAATAAAGCTTCGCCGTTCATGCTCGCAGGTTGCTTGGCGGCCCACTTCAAGAGCTACGGAACAGAGCTAGCCACCGAGTTGTCCGAAGATCTTTACGTTGACAACGTGACCCTCCGGGCAGACTCGACGGAGGAGGCTCTAGAAAAGTGCGAACAAGCCAAGTCCGTTTTCCAAGACGCCAAGATGACACTAAGTCAATTTGTATCGAACGACCCAACTGTACAGGCCAAATACGGGGATACGCCTGAACAAAAAGTCGTAAAAATGCTGGGCGTAGAATGGGACCCGAAGGGGGATGTGTTCTATATGGGCCTACCCAAGGTACCGAGGGACCGGCCGGTGACTAAAAGGTTTATGCTCAGCTACGTGTCGAAACGGTTCGACCCATGCGGATGGACGGCGCCAGTAACGCTGGCTGCCAAGTTACTCATCCAGGAATGCTGGAAAATCAAGGAGCTGTCCTGGGATGCCCCAGCATCCAGGGCAATCCAGGAGGAGTTCTTGGCAATAACGGAGGATTGGGGCTCAAACAAAATTTGCCTCAAAAGACGCATTTGCGCCAACCGAGGCGAAGCGGCGGAACTGATGATTTTTGCCGATGCGTCCCTGAACGCGTATGCGTGTTGCGCCTATGTGCGTGTTCAGAGGGACAACAAGTTCGAGACAGACCTAGTAATGGCAAAGTGCAGACTTCGACCTGTCAACCAGACAACAATGCCCCGAATGGAGCTGTTGTCAGCTCTTCTGGGTGCACGTCTGGCCAAGTTCTTGCTCAAGGAGCTATGCTTACAGGTGACGAAGGTAACACTGTTCAGCGACAGCAAGGCTGTTCTCGCGTGGCTGATTGCCGGTACGAACGAGAAATCTCGCTTCATTTTGAACAGAGTCGTGGAGATAAATAACTCTCCCATCGACTCGTTTAAATACGTCAATACGAAGGAAAATCCGGCAGATATTGCAAGTCGGTCATGCACGCTGTCTGAGCTAAAGGAAAGCGAGCTGTGGGCTAAAGGCCCACATTGGCTTCAGCTTCCGGAAGACCAGTGGCCCGAGCAGCCACATATCGCTGACCCGAAACCGGAGCCAGACCTTTATCCGGAAGTTGCGAATATGAACTGTCACGCTGCAGTAAGCGCGCCAGCTTTGGACAACATTTTTCTGCTCGAGAGACACAGCTCTTGGACGAAAGCAGTCCGCAGCACAGCGGTAGTGCTCAAGTACCTTAAAA
>JNEY01000939.1:0-26341 GCA_020875895.1 Aphelenchus avenae
CCTCCCGGAAGTCGTGTTCATTTCTTTGGCGGTCACCGAAATACAGATATAAAAATATCTGTCGTAGTTCTCTTCTTCTCCATTGAGCAACAGCAAGATGTGGACATTTAAAAACGGAAAACGCTGCATCCTCTTCGTTGGGAAGAATATGTGTCCGTTTCAGCAGTCGTTCAGCTGTTTGGCACATGTTTGGTTTTCCCATAAAACACACATGATCCTGTTTAATCTTACCGCTAACCCGAGGAACGAAGTGCCCTGCATCTCCTCGTACAGCTCGAAGCTGATGTTGCGTGCGGATTCGAGTGCCGCTTCTCGCGATGCCCACTGAGTGGTGACAGGCAGCAACGTCAAACATCCGAGCAGCGCGATTCCTGCAATGTGGACAACGAAATATGTCTTGGCACTGGATAGAATTCGATAGAGAACGTTGTCGACCGTTTGGCAGTATCGAAAAAGGAACATCGCCGTCGTTTGGTAGAGATTGCCGAGAAGAAGGAAACAAATCATCGAAGAGTTGAAGTACATCACCCAATCTGGCAGAGGCCGGTTTACCAGAGGGCCTTTGCCAAGAAAGACTGGGTATGGAAACAGGGGTTCGGCGCGGGTTAGACTGTAGAAGACGTCGTAAGCAGTAGCATACGTGGCGTTTAAAAGAATGTACCTGCAGTTCAGCTGTCTTTCGTGCACCAAAGTTCGGAAATATGCTCGATCGACGTAAAAGTTTTCGTGCAAATCGACGCAAAAGGACCTACCACTTGTACGTACGCATCTCATTAGGGGAACTCTTGCACACCACGTAAACTAGCCCAATGTAGCAAGCGGGCGATACGGCAAGCAGTACGTATGAACTGCATTCGGAGATAGCCGACACGATCTTCGGATGGGCAATTGCCTTGTACGCCATGCGCGAAACAACCTTTGTTTGGTAAGTGTGGCGGCCGGTAACCATACAAACGGGCCACAATCACCTGCGCCCGAAGGGACACCTGGTTGTCCCAGTTAGTTTGCGCGTTAGCACATCATAGCACACCCGATGCAATTCCCAGAGGCACAGTGATTCACCCACTCCCTCTTTTTATGCGCAGAGAAGGTTCCACGGGCCGGCCGTAGGTGCTTCTCTACCGTAGCTGTATACGATGTACTGGTTCAAACGAGCGCAGATCGTAGTGTCCCGGTCTAATTTGAAGAGATGTCCGTTCCGAATGATCGTAAAATATACACCGTTATTTATGGTCGTTTCGCCCTTCCTTAAAAGCTGTTTCCCCGGTTCCCGCTTACGCCGTTTGCCCTGAATTCTTTCTTTTTTACGGGCAACAGCATCCGCCCGGAGACGCGTCATGCACGTGTACGTAGCCTAGCCTTGTAACATCAGTTAGCTCTACATAACTCGTGACAACTTGGCTACCGGCACAGATGAGACCTAGGCACACCTACAAACATATTTACACGCCTCAACTTGAATGCCACGTTTTTAGTTACATTACAATAAAGACATGCCGCTAGAGTCATGATCATCTTTTCTCGGCCTATGCTATGCTGAGCGACCGATCGACGTAACGCTGTCTGCTCTCGTTCCAATCGCCACTCTTGCAATACAGCGGACGGCGTCGAACACCGTTCTTCTGTAGCAACGAACGAAGAGAATCGTATACACCGCGTTGAACAGCGGCATGAGAGCAGCTGTATACGACTGCGAAAGGTAGACAGACGCTGAATCGTCATGCGCAATCCAGGCGCGGATCATCGCGCGACTTTGCGGTAGTAACATGAGTATCAACGAGCTCAGCGCCTACAATTTGTGGAATAGTCTTCACACGTTTCCCATTAGCACCGGGAATTAAACCTTTACCTCTAGAGCGAACACCAGCGTCAGCTGTCGATGGGCTCGTCGGACTTGATGCGACATCGTTGCGTGTCTCGTTTGCCAGTAAATGCACGCACTGCACGACACAATAACAGCGTTCGATGCAAGCGTGTTGAACATAGCTATATACTTACTCATCATTGCTTGCAGGGATTTCTGAAAATGTCCACCAAAAAGGTTCGCTCATTCTTCGAACGTACAGCTTCGGACGCAACGTAGAGCGGTAGTTGGCCGCCGTCCGCACAGAGCAGTGCGTCCAAAGCGGAATTCTGCTCTGCTAACGTTCGCAAAAGGCTTTTCCAAAAGTTCAAGTAACTGTTCAACGGCTGCATTAAGGGGATAATTAGCCCAACTCCGACAAGTCCAGCGAACTTCGAATTCGAAATTTTTAGCCTGCTAGAATGTGCATTTTGATAAGGACCATGCCCTTGAAGTTTCGGTCCGCTTACCGGCAAATCGTCAGATAGCGGTAGACGAAGGGGACCGCAAGTAAAGTAATCATTGCGTGCAGTGCATACCCATTGGCCATCAACAAAGTGAACTTCCATCCAAGAGGGACGTCGAAGACTCTTGGAAGAAGACCGTTCACGACGCTAAAGTATATTCCGCCCCGAAAAGCGCTGCGCTGAAATTGACGTATCTTTCATTAGTTGATGTTGGACTTGATCGTCAAGAGATCAAGCGGGGGAAAAGTCATAGGCCCAAGTATTTCTTATGTCTTGACTGCTTTCAGACCCTGTTCTGACTGCGCAGAGAAGGTAGGGAACTCGACCTGACCCTGCCGACTGTTAGCGCCGACTCAGTCGATAACGAAAGCACACAAAATTTTCATGATATGGACCTACGTATTATGTTGGTTGTATGGGCCTCAACTCTTTACATAGACTTCAGAGCACATGTATCTGACAGGGAAATGCGCCTGTCCAATGTTGATAGGAATCGATGAAAAATCTTTTCTGCTACCCTTATGAGAACAAGGCATGGACGCTTTTCCAGCCTTTATCGAATAGGACAGGTTTACTTTTCCGGCCCTGCCTGCTCTGAGCTCTAGTGCAAGCACCTACCCAGTCGATAAGGAAGGCGCACAGCGTATAGTTTAGGTCGGCCAGATTAGTGCACAAGAGAATCCGACTGAACCTCCTCAGCTCTGCGCTAGTTTTGTTCATAATCAGCCAGAGAAGTACGATGTTCAGCAAGAAACTTGTCAGACAAATAGCGGACTGAATGTGCCAGATTCGGTCGCTCAGACATGGTGGCTTAATCATTGATGGCGCTGAAAACCGCAAAAAGTGTGCCGGAATGCCACTGGACATTCAGGACATTTCGTCTTCTGACGTGGAAACACTAATGCCGCCTAGATTGGCAGAGCTGAAGACGCGCATGGACCCCCGTGAGGGCTCATGTTTATGTTCGAAAATAACCTGCACTCTCGGGGCTGTTTTCAGGCAGTGTTTTCCGCAAGCGCCCGGGGGATTAAGTACACGGTCATGACCTCTATGTGACGTACAAACAACATGCCTGACCCTTTAAGAGGATGCGGAGGGAAGCAGCAGTTATTCCATCGACCTACATCTTTAAACTATCGTGTTAGCTCCGCTTTGACTTGGACAAAGTTACAGGTACGAGCTTCGAGTAACGCTGCCCCGACGCCCATGCTCTGTGGTGCTATATGGGACGCTTCCGATGCTCTGACAAACCGCTTACGCCGTTCTTTCATAGATGACATTTCGTGGTGCTGCTTTTAATCAGCCCGGAAAAACAACTCCCTGAACTCTCTCGTGCGCTGCAGTTGCCGTTTCCAACGACCGTTCCCAACAGCTTCAACCTCGACTGATGCAAAATGAGAAACAGATTCCCAATAACGACCACGAACAAACATTTTCACACCAACCCGCATAGCTTGTAGCCAACTTCGTTTGCACAGTTCGCCGGCCTTACTATATGACACCGTTTTCATTTTAGACCTACTTAATTTCCTTAGGCTAACGTATGAAAAGCGCTCGGAGCATAGACATTGGCTAGGCGAGACGTTGTATGTATGGGGCTAGACTGATAGAAGCGTCGAGAAACATTTTCAGATGGTCTTCCCTGAGTTTACACCGGTGATATTTTGGATGTCGTCCACAAGTGCTTTATAAAGCCGGTTTTCTTAACGTCAGAGCTTATCTTTAAGCAGTTCCGAAATCCTAGTTCGATACCAAGCGGTATGATAAGTTGGGTAGTGCCGCGGTATTTTCCAGATCGTACCTGGTTATCAGAAGGCACAGCAGCCACTTAAGATGTGAACGTCGACGATGTGTATGTATACAGATGTTGGAACGCTGGGAATGCAGAACTTTTGGGTAGGTAGTAGAATGCAACGTAATTGACTGCTAGCAAGCATTGCGAAACCAGAGCAGTGAGAGCATACACTAAAACATATCAGGTTTTTTTAACGTCCAGTGATCCCACTCGTTAACGTCGGTAGTATTCGGCACGTGCATGCGCATAGACTAAACTATTGTGTTTTTTTGGTTTGAGCGCTTACCCACCCAGCGCGTATCATAGGTTTAGGGTAAGGCTTAAAGGCTCGAATTGGTGTCCACCGCGGTTATGGGGGAGCATACAGCTCGGGGTCCCAGCGCCGATTTCTACAATGAATCCGTACGTAGGAGACGGTAGTCCTCAGCATGTTGACGTCGTCGCTGGTGGTTCAGTCGCCGGTAGAGAACGAACGTTGCGGCCTCGAGTGCGCCGCTTATTAGGCACGTAGTGATGCAAACAATAGCTGCAATAAGAGACGTCATCTAATGAAACGTTGATGTACACAGATATGCGCGTATCCTCGTTGAATAACCTGTGGGCTCCATCGAATGGCGTTAATTATCATGAAGCCACCATCGACGGTGTCGATTGTCCTCACTTCGCTAAACACTAGGAAGACACTGAAAGGCAGCGGTAAGACTAGCAACGCAAGCATAATACACTTCACGGACGCGCCGCTCCATATCTAAGCGTTCTTTCCTAAAACGTGCTCTCTGCTTCTTTTTTATGCACCTTTTCATGCTGAAAGGGATACGTCAGCGAAGTAAAACGGTTCAACGATATGGTCGTATGCGAAAAATATAAGAAAACGCTTGAATAGCCGATTAGGAATAACCGTTGAGAGCCAAGCGCGCCAGAGTCGAACCAAGACTTTTGGAAGACGCCATGTATATTCATTCGCATTAAGAACAAGCCCTGAAGGGTGAAGGTCGATGCCACTAGCGAGGGCTACGCAAACCAAGCACTTGTTCTTCAGTAGACGCGATTCCGATCTGGCAACCCGTGCGTCATAGTGACCGTTCTTGGAATGCAAAATGGCTCAGGCCCTAGTACTTAGTAATATTTTCCTGACAGGTTACTTTGGGATTACGTCTACATAGCACACGGATTCCACGAGACACTGAACGACGAAGACTTTGTAGAAGCCACTGCGGAACTGCACGTGCTTCCGCATGCTGCATAACACGAAGAAGACGACGCCAGCCTTGAATAGCAAAAACAGGGCCTCAACGGTCAGCACAATAACGAGTACCAGCGACACCATGCGCCAAACAAAGGCGCTTTGGAGTAGGAAATCCTCAGTATGTTACGGTCCTTACCACGGCATGCAAAGATTCGATTTCCTCGATGAGCGCCTAGGCGTGCATGGCAACGAGGAGAGGGTACAAAGTAATTTGAACGAAAGTGCTTTCGTTGATGTCCTAGTGCTTACTTGATGACGCTCGATACAACATGCGTCCGTTTCGCCACATACACCACAGATGTATTTCAGAGGGCTCGTTCCATTCTCGTAGACACGTAGGCCTCAAAGTGCCTACGAAAGGCTTGGCGGGCTCATTTATACTAGCGGCTGGACTGCGCTTCACGCATCCGGCGCCGCTATCGGGGATCACCTGTACCAGGCTGATACGCTTGTTCGTAGCATACATTATTTCATGGAGCCCCCTTTTTGGACCGTGCCTTGCAACACGCCTACCTTTCAACCAACACATGCAATAGCGGCCTCCCTATCGCATGTAATCAGGACCCTACCCAGGATCAGGTGAGTTCTAGATAGACATGATCGAACAGAACCGTGAGAAGCTCAGAAATGCCCGACAGCGTCAATTTTCGTTTGTAAAAATGTATCAGAATCTTATAAATAAAAATCGAATCTTGTAAAGCATCAAACTTTGTGCTCACGGTCTAACATTCTAGTAGCTGCATGCCTAGCTTTGAGCAGTTAATTGCGCACGCTGTCGCCGGGCCTGCGAACTGGCAGCGACTTGTCCTTTAGTTGTAGTCGTTAGCCCTTGTTGCAGTTATGCGGTCTCGCACTAATCAGCCGGCGGAACAGATGTGACGGGTAGCCCTTCAAAAATATGCTAGCGATCTCTGAGCAACCCCGCATAAGCTGCGGGAGATTTAGCAATCTAAAGGTTAGCAGGTATTGGTGCCGGAATTCCATGCGGCTATATAAATCGGACGTTCAAAACCAATCGCGCAAGGCTACGCCGCAGGCTTCTTAAATTCAGTCTCGTGTCTGGGCTAATTTCCTACTGGCAGAACATGCAACACCGGTCGGAGAACGTCAACACGGTAGTCGTAATTGTCCTTCAGCTTCAGCTCCGTAGCGCATATTCACTGTAAGACTTAAGTGTAGGCGTTGAGAGAGAGTACGTGGTCCCCATAAGCGTAGAGGTTTGTCCTTTGCAGCATAACTAGCTGACTGGTTCCACTCGGACGAAAAAACGCAAGTGGTAACGGCGCCAGGCGTCAAACGGTTACAGCGGTGTCATGCATCTTTCTTTTGAGGTCAACAAGTTGAACGGACAAAATCTTTCTCATTTTGCTTTCTTCATCATGTTCAGCCGAGGAATGTACGCTCTTTTGACCCTCGCTAATACTACTTTGCTGGCCATTTACTCTGCTACTTCACACAAACGAATAAATAACTGGATGAAGAAACATTAACAATTTTGGTAGAAAAGTGCACCTGGAAGTACGGCCTGAGAAGTTCATGGAGGTTAAGGGCTTTGAATAAAGTCGAGAATCGCGTTAGCGTCCGCAAACATCTCCGATTCTCATTCCAGCGTCGAAACATCGTTGAAGGCGGCACGAACAACAAGCGTTTTCATTCGTGCCTGAACATACTTCAAAGTCACTGGCTCTGCTTGGACCTTTTTGTGATACCTCTCCGCAGCGTTCTTCATTTTGACGTATAAAGGCGTTTATTTTACTCCGAGTAAGCACCAAATTACATTTTAAGCATATGTGCTGTTTGTGTTGGATGAATTCGAACACGTTGGGGACAATTTAAAAAGAAGTCAGCATAGATGGAAAATGCACCAAAAGTTTTTCTACCTTGCATCTTAGAACGGAAATGAAACAGGGCCATGGGAGTATGCCGTTTCATGCAGCCCTTCCGTCTTAGCCCGGAACTGAATACGCTCTGCTCTGTCCCCCGACATTAAGTGTTCCGTCGCAGAAATAACGGGGAACGGAGCTTCCCGAAGGGGTTTGAAATCATGCGATACGTCCCGATATGCATACCTATTTTGCGGCAGATGCAGTATAGTGGCGACATCGATTCGGACGTGTACCACCGAAAGAACTTGCGGCACGCTGTGCAGACGGTTGAGTTCAGCTGCAGTTTTCGCATACGCTTTGAGCAACCAGCGCATTTGTGCACATGGCTTACACGTTTATACGTCATCTGGAAAAACGAATCTGTAGACATATAGTGCTCCTTTCCGAGGTATTACGTAGTTTCGGTCACGAGCTTTGACGGCTTAATAGCGTTATTCTGCGTCCGTTAGGCGTAGGACATGGGTTTAGACTGTTGCTGATTGCTTATGCTTAGACGTATGCCGTGACTGAAAACACCCCCGTACGAAACTACCTTTTAAACTTTTAAACCATGACCGAAAGCACCGTGACCGACACTACCAGGTTCCCTCACCGAAGCTCTCCGAAAGCTTATATGGAACGAAGCGCCGGTCTTTAGGGACGGAAGCTTATGCCCAAAGGCCTTCTTAGCATCCCGTGACAAACACGGAGATAGCAAGACGAGCCGTGCCAGCAAATACGGCTCAATCTCGTTACCCTTGACGAGATCACGCTGTGTTCCAGGGCTTCTGAGGTCTTAGAAGAGCGGCTTGTAGCGACTAATCCGCAAGTGCCTTATTTGCTCATACAGCTTTAGAAACGTGATACTTTGTTCCCGCTCTACTATGGCTTCTAAGTGTTCCTTTCGAACATCACGCCTATGAAGCTGGCTTCACAGTGAATGCGTAGTCTGCCTAGGTACTGATCACTTCGTCTCGCCAAGGAATTTCAGCTCAAGCACATCTGCTCTGTGGAACGTACACGCACTTTGATGGCAATGACTACGTAATTGCTTTGTTCTTGGAAATGTATTCGCGGGCGCAAGCGTTGAAACGAATGTTCGAATGGCAGCTCCATATTAAACACATTATAGAGACATGTCAGACAAACTCTGTTGAAGCGAGGAGGTAACCGTAGACCTTTTGCTACGGAAATTGAGAGGTTGATGTAACAGGCACACACATAAGACGCATTTTACTGCTATTTTACTGCTGTCAGTTGAATAATATGACATTTTTTAATGCTTGCTCATTATGACAACAGGCGAAGTTCTATTTATGCGCTCGTCGAGGTCGAAGCGTAAATAATGACGCCTCGTCGTCTTGCTAAAACGTGAATGGGAACGTCCACAAAATCCATGACGATCACAGGGAAGGGGGCATGGCCTCGGACAGCCTCACCCCGTGCCACAGACGAGGGCGGGGGAGTCAGGCGAATCCGAAGCATCGTTAAAAATCAAAACCGAATGCCGAATCCGAGGCAAAACGACCGAATCCGAACCCCCAGCCCTGGCGTGTACTAGAATGCGCATTATGAAACCGCAACGTCTATTCAACGATTTGAAGCTGCGTGGCAGTGACGCCTTATCGCGTTCTAATAGTTAGCAGACTCTTAGACATTTTACGTTTTGAACCGGTTCCGGTCCGAAAGCCCGCTTTGAGCTCCAGGTGGGTGTCATGCTAGCGAACTAACCAGCAGCGCGAACAGCGCTGAAGCGGCGCCAAAAAGCAGCATATGAACCAGTGCTAGTGGTCAGCAGACTCTTAAGTATTTAGCATTAAAATGGAAATCTGCTATTTCCATTTTGGTGCAAGGCAGAGAGCGAACCACTCACTTTTGCCAACCGAGACGTTAGTAAAAAGCTTTTAGCCATTGCAAAAGCGGTATCTGGGTGTTAGCACAAACGCTGTCTACATACCGAATTCGTGTCAAGTTGTCTGCCGGTGCAGACGAAACTTAGGCGAGTCTAGAAAAACCGGGTGTTGTTGTTTACTTTGTTGTATAAAAAGTGCATGTTGTTTATTTACAATGCAGAACCAATCATACCGACATACATTAGCAGGCACATCCAGAATTCGCGTTACAGTGTCCTGAGTATACATTGAACGGACGTAAAGCTATCTGTCGCGGGTCCAATCGCCATTCTCAAGAGACCGCGGTAGGCGTCGAACACTGTCCTTCTATAGCATCGAATGAAGAGTATCGTATACATCGCGTTGAACAGCGGAATGAGGGCAGCTGTATATGACTGCGAAAAGTAGACCAACGCAGGGTCGTCCCGTGCCAGCCAGGCACGGATCAGCGACCGACTTTGCGGCAGTAACATGAGTATCAGCGAGCTTAGCGCCTACAATAGTCTTTTCATGTTTCAGAAAACTTTTATCGCCGCGTATTAAAAAGCTCACCTCTAGAACGAACACCTGCGTCAGCTGACGATGCGCTCGTCGAACTTGATGCGACATTGTTATGTGTCTTGTTTTCCAGTAAATGCATCCACTGCACGACACAATCACCGCGTACGACGCAAGCGTAATGAACATGGCAATGTATTTACTCATCATTGCTCCGAGGGACTTCTAAAATTGTCCTTAGAAACGTTTTTTCTCCGAACTTTTTCTGAACGTACCGCGTCCGACACGACGTAGAGCGGTAGTTGGCCGCGGTCCACACATAGCGCTGAGTCCAAGGCGGTCTTCTGCTCTTCTAACGTCCTCAAAAGGCTCTTCCAAAATATGAGGTAGCCGTTCAATGGCTGCATTAAGGGTATGGCTAACGCAAATCCGACTATTACCGCGAACTTCGTGTTCGAGATTTTCACCTGGCTAAGACGTCAACTGTGACCAGGGCGCTGATCCTGGCCGTCGGTTCACTTACCGGCAAACCGTCAGATAGCGGTACACGAACGGAACCGCAAGCAAAACGATCATTCCGTTCAGTGCATACCCATTGAGCATTAACAAAGCGAACTTCCAACCAAGAGGGATATCCAAGACTCTCGGTAGGAGGCCGTTCACGATAGCGAAATATACTTCACCGTGAAAAGAGCTGCGCTGAAATTGACTGCGCTCGCCTTAAGGTGATTTAGATCCTTACAAAATCGATAAGAAATGCGCACAAAGTATAGCTCAGGTCGGCCAGGTTAGTACACAAGAGGATCCGGCTGAACCTCTTCAGATCTGCATTACTTTTGTTCATAATAAGCCAGAACAGTACGATGTTCATCGAGAAGCTTGTCAGGCAAATGGCGCACTGGATGTGCCAGACTCGGTCGCTTAGACACGGAGGCTTAATCATTGCTGACGCTGTCAACCACGGGAAGAGTCACAGCTGAGAGCCATCGGGCATCGGTGGCATATCTCGTTTTTCGGTGTGAAAGCACTCGTGCCACCTGTAATGTCGGGCTGAAGACTACGCATTAGCTCCCTTGAGGACGCCTGTTTTGCTCGAAAATAACACGTACTTTGGAATACCCGTGCCAGGCGGACTATTCCGAAAGCGTTCCGGCAATTAAGTTCTTGTGCGGACACCGGTATTTTTTACGAAAACAGATACTACGTGGCAGCAGTGCGTGTGACTGAGCTCGATGCGGACACGGATGGAAATAACAGTGAATCCGCCATCCTAGATCCCGAATGTAAGACTTTAAATTCGGCGACCTGTGGCACGGACTAGTCTTTGGTGGGCCTTGAGCATGCAAGCCCGTCGCCTGTTGTCCGGTGGACATCAGCGTCCACTACGCATACCTACTTCTTCTCTACTGTTCAGTTTGGTACGCATTTGGTAGAAACAAACAGCATCAGTTCATTCTCCCACACTTCGGATTGTACATTTTCGGCTATCAGTCCAGTCGATTGATCGCGAGATCCCGACGTGTACGGCAGAGCACAAAATCCGTGAAAAGGCACGAATTTAACAGTAGCGTCAACTTCGATTTCAATATGGTCTAAAGAGCGGTTTAGGCACAACCGGAATCGGGAAAATTGATGTTTACGCACGCATACTAACTTCTGATGGCTGCACGTCTAGCGTTTGACTAGCTTATTTTGTACACTGCCGTCGGGCTTACTAACTGGTAAAGTATGCGACTTTCGAGGCGTAACCCCCCCCCCCCTTTATGTAGTTATGCGGTCTCGCATTAATCCGCCGGTTTAACAGAGCTTTAACGGACAACCCTACAGAATAAGCTAGCGGTCTCTGGATAGCGCCGCATAAGCTCCGCAAGACATAGCAATCTAAAGGTCAGAAAGTTTTGGTATTGGGATTACATGCGGCTATATTAACCGAGCGTTTAATACCAGTGGCACAAGGTTACGACGCACAGGCTTCTTCACTTTAATCTGGTTTTCTATAGCCATTTTTTACTGGCAGCATGCAGTACCCGTCGGAGAACGTCAACACGGTAGTGATAATTGTTCTTCACCGCCTGTCGAGTTTGGCACTCTAGCTCCGCAGCACACAATTTTTGTCAGTGGTAAGCATGCACATTAGAGTGTGCGCATGTTCGCACACATCTAGAGGTTTGTCTCTTGCAGGATTACTCCAAAACGGCAAAAAAACGACGCACACATATGTGGCGCCCCGTCAAGCAACGTTTGTCTTAAAATCGGAATGCTGAACGTTCATATTCTTTCTAATTCTTTTTTGTTTTCAATTATCGCCAAGCAATGTGCGCCGTCAAACGACCCTCGCTAATACAACTTTTGCTGATCAGTTTCTCGGTTCCTTCGTTAATGAATAAATCACTGGATGAAGAAACACTAACATGGTGGTAGTAAAGTGCACCTTGAGGATAGCCTGAGAAGTATTGGTAGGGTAGACGCTTTCAATAAAGAGGATACCTAGTGCGTTACCGTCCGTGTACATCTTCGATTCTCATTCCCGCGGCGAAACATCGTTGAAGGCGGCATGACCGACAAGCGATTGCATTCGTGCCTGAACCTCTCAGAAGTCAATCGCTCCGCTACGTAGTGCCTTTAAACGAAAATTAAACAGAGTCCTTGGAAGTATGGCGTTTCATTCTGTCGTTCCGTCTTTGCATGGAAGGCAAAGCCCTTTCTGTCCCCTGATGTCCGTACCGTTCCATCGAAATGACGGAAAACCGACGGGGTCGAAAACCGTGCGAAGCGTTCCGACAGCCTACCTATTTTGAGGCAGATGCAGTAAAGTGGCGACATCTACTCGGAAGTATACCACAGAAAGAACTTGCGGCACGCTCGGCAGATGGTTGCGTTTTGCAGTTCTGACACGCGCTTTGAGCAACCAGCGCATTTGTGCAACGGCTTGAACGTTTATACGTCATTTGAAAACGAATCTGTAGACATATAATGCTCCTTTCCGAGGTATTACGTAGTTTCGGTCACGAGCTTTGACGGCTTAATAGCGTTATTCTGCGTCCGCGCACGCCTCGGTTAGGCGTAGGGCTTGGGCTCAGACTGTTGCTGATTGCTTAGGCTTAGGCATATGCCGCGACTGAAAACAACACCCCCTACGGAACTACCTTTTCATCTTTTAAATCATGATTGAAAACACCGTGACCGACACTACTAAGAGCCCTCACCGAAGCTCTCCGAAAGCTTATATGGAACGTCTTTAGGGACGGAAGCTTATGCCCAAAGGCCTTCTTAGCATCGCGTGACAAACACTGAGATAGCAAGACGAGCCGTACCAGCTTATACGGCTCAATCTCGTTACCCTTGACGAGATCACGCTGTGTTCCAGGGCTTCTGAGGTCTTAGAAGAGCGGCTTGTAGCGACTAATCCGCAGGTGTCTTATTTGTTCGTACAGCTTTAGAAACGTGATACTTTGTTCCCGCTCTACTACGGAGAGGATTTCTCTGGCTTCTAAGCGTTCCCTTCGAACAGAAGGGCCTACGAAGCTGGCTTCTCGTCGAAGGCGTAAATCGCAAGGAACTTTAGCTCAAGCATTTCTGCTCTTGGAAGCATACACGCACTTTTTAATGAAATGACTAAGTAATTATATCGTTCGTGAGCATGTTTTCGCGCACTGAAGCGTTGAAACACGGTTGCAATGGCAGCTCCGCATTAGACACATCATAGACACATGTTTAATCAACTCTGCACAACTGAGCTAGTGTGTGTGGTAACGTAGACTTTATCCATAGAAATTGAGAGGCCACAACACGGACACATACAAACGCATTTCACCAACATATACTTTATTGACGTCGTAATGCACAATATGGGATATCTTTAAAGTTTGCTCAGTATGACAACAACCGATGTCTTTACCTGATGACCGAGGTAAAATCGCAAATACTGACGCCTCGTCGTCTTGCTAAAACACGAATACGCACGGTTGACTAGTATCACGGACTTTTCCGGATTGTACCTGGTGATCAAAAGGCATAGAGGACCACTTAGGACATGCACGTCAATGATGTACGCGTACACATACTGCTGAAAGACGGCCAGTCCAGAACCCTTTGGTACGTAGAAGAACACGACGTAATTGCCCGTTAGCAAGAGTTGTGACACTAGCGCAATCAGAGCGTACACTAAAATACAGCAGCTTTCAGCATCCGATGAATTAAATCCCCCACGTAGAAGCCGGTAGTCCTCGGCATGATGACGTCGTCGCTGATTGTTAGGTCGGCGGTAGAGAACGAACGTTACCGCCTCGAGTACCGCGCTTATAAGGCACGTTATGATGCACACAATAACGGCAATAAGAGAGGTTATCTGAAGAAAAAAAGCTTTATCCAATCTCAGTATGCGTGTAGTTTAAGAACCGCTTACCTCTGCGCTCCAGCGAATGACGTTCATTATCATGAAGCCACCATCTACTATGTCGAATGGCCTCACGTCGCAAAAGACTCGCAGTGCATTCAAAGGCAGTGGTAAGAGTAGCAACGTAAGCATAACACAGTTCAGGCACGCTCCGCTCCAGATCCAAATGTTCATTCCAAGACATGCCTGGCGCATCTTCCTGATCACCTTCTCGTGCCTAAGCGGAAATCTTAGAGAAGTAAAGCGGTTCAGCGATATAGTAGTATGCGATAAATACAAGAAAACAGTGGAGTAGCCAATTGCATACGACCATTGACAGCCAAGCACTGTCGAGTCGAACCAAGACTTTCGGAAGACGCCATATTCGTTCATGCGCTTTAAGAATGAGCCCTGAAAGAATGACCATGCCGCTCTTCACATGCTTCGAAGCGAAGCTTGCACTATACTCACCGATGAAGCCCCTATTTGCCTTGAAATGCAGAGAAAACACTCATTCCTAAAGCCTGAGGATCCTTTTACAGTGTACCTATTGTAGATGCAAAATTCTCGCGTTGATACGCGACAAGTACGGTACGGAGTAGAGATAGGGAGCCGTACCGTATTACGGGCCGTACCCGTATCCGTATAATACGGGTAGGGTACGACACGGGGGAGTCCAGTACGGTACGGCATACGGTACGGCTACCTATTGCAGGTACGGTACGGGCCGAACTAGTAGTAAAATACGGGTACGGGTACGGTGGTCCAGTACGGTACGGCATACGGTACGGGTGGCCATCCCCTATCTCTAGTACGGAGTAGGTTACGGCTGCTGGTTGTCGATCCTTACTGAATACTGGTAAGTGCTCTAGGCACTAGTGCTAAGTAATCGTTTTTTCTTTCCAGACATATTTGTGATTACCTCAAAGTAGCACACGAATTCGACGAGGCATTGAACCACGAAGATCTTGTAGAAGCCGCCGTGAAATTGCGCGTTCGACTTCCGTATGCTGCGTACGACGAAGAAGACAACGCTCGCATTGAACATCAAACAGAGGGCCTCACCGCTCAGCACAACAACGAGGACCGCAGGCACCATATAGCGTAAAACGACTGTTAGGCGTAGCTGAGCTTCAGACGGTTCTTACTGCGGGAAGCTAAAGTCTCTTTTCAAAGCGTCGTTGACAAAACGCCTGGATGAGCATGGCAACGATGATGCGGCTGATACAAAGTGGCTTCGAACGAACGTGCGTTTGTCGAAGTCACATATTTTATTGTTAAGCGCAGCGGAAAGGTCTATCGTTACGCGGGTTTGCCTACTAGAATATTGCCCTTTCCTTGCCTCGCAAGGCGTCAGGCTTCAAGTTCCGCGTCAATGCTTCGAAAACACGGGGCCGTCGTCGATGACCGGGAACATCGGCTTCGTCATAAGTCCCGCAGAAGTCGCTAAAATGAAAATGCTGAAACCGTGATTGAGCGAAAAAATCAGGAAAAGAAGATATTTGCATGCTTATGCAGTTCGCAGCGTCCCCTAGCGCGCGTCTTCTTTCGCCAATCACCAAGAATGTTCGGCTCGTGTGCCATTTCGTGAACAATAGACGATGCTTGTCTTTTTCGGTCAACTGAGCTTTGCGTCCTTAATTCGGAAATGGTGAGTTGAGAAGAAAGGCCATCGGCTACGTAAGGCAAAGGGGGCACTGGTCTCGAGCTTTCCTTCTTTCCGGTTCTGCCATGCTTGTTGATGTTAATTAGAAGTCGGTGTTTTTGTAGAAGGGCATAATGAGATTGGAGGGCACGTTGTTGCGCCTTCAAAGAGTGAAGGCGTCGTGACTGCTCCCCCCCCCCCCCAAATACACTTTTCGGTCCACGATGTTGAGCTCTTCCCAACGCGAGACCTACGAGTTTGACCTCAACGTGCTAGGCTCCGAGGAGAATAAATGCTTTCTCTTGGTTTACTTCTCTATCGTCCTATTCGTTCTCATAACGCTTTTGTTTGGCTGTGCTTTTCTTCTTGCTTTTCCTGCGCCGTGGATGCGTCGAGCTCGGTAAGCACACTGCCTGCTGGCCAATCACTTATTGCTTCGTGGAACTGCGATGAATGCTCAGGTAAAAGCCGTTTATACCTCTGTTTATTAGGGTTCCTGCGAGTTATATTCTTCGAGTTCCGTTCGGAATGAACGCAAGGGTTCATTGAACGGAAGGATTTTCCTACCGGAAAACCTTTTTTTCAGGAATTTTATGTGGGGTCCGAAGAACTGAAATATCGTGGCCCTCAATCCTACTGCTTTATGATCACGTGGTTTACCTTGGCCGCGCTTTGTTTAATGCCAACCACTACCTTCAACATCACTGCGAGAAAGTACCGGTACGAGCAGAGACCGCACAAGTAGTCGAGGGACGCGTGAAGGCACGATAGGGCTATTCTTTATCACTGCTACGTAGGGTCGATCACCGGCATGAGATTTCCAGCGCACGTCTGCCATCGGTCATTGCTTGACGGTTTAGGCACTCGGTCGCGGAATGCCATTTTGTAGATTCGCTCTGGAGATTCTGCGTTCAAGCACTAGATTACGTTCACAGGCGCAACGGTCCTCCTCGCACATGAGATTGGCTTCTTTCACTGCATGGCTTCAGTGAGCTTTCCTTTGTGCCCCCTTTTTGTTCCCACACAGGTTCTCTATATAAATGAGTCCTCCTTCTGTTGCTGAATGTTTTAGTTGCCGTTTGCATCGAATTGTTCAGTCCGAATAAAGCATACCAGAAATGCTGCCGCTCGAAGTGCTCTCAACCGTCTTTGGAGCGCTTCCAAGGGACGATTTGAACACGCTGCTGCTGGTTAGCAATGCCTTCAGGAAGGCAATACAGCGCGACTTTGCACACGAGCCGTTTTGTAGTCTGCACCGCGTGACTATCTCTGGCGACTGTCCAGCCGGCGAGGTTCACTTCCAGCGACAAGAACCCCGCGACGAATACGACCTCTGTGCAGGGTCTATTCAGGTTTCCTGCAGCACACTCGCTCAGCACTTTGATAAATGCCGACTACGCCATTTGAGGTAGACAATTTCTCTGCGCACTTTTAACTGTGTTTTTTTCAATGGCAGTATTGATGGCACGATTCTTGCGTCAGGCATCTTCAGAATTTCGTCTGCAACCTAAATACGAAGTTAGCTTCGGTATGTTTTAGACCCCGAGCTTCTCGAACTGGCACCTTTGCTTCCATAACATTTCTCCTTAGCACACTACGGAGGCAACACAGTTTTGGCGCCATAAAAAGAGCAGAGATCCATCCTAGGTATATAATAATCGAGCTCTGTAAGTCTGTGTGTCTGTGTGTCTGTCGCATTTTTTGGTTTCGGGTTTCCTGAGCGAGTTAGGCCGAGATTTTGTGCCCCCGGGGGTTTTCGACCACGCTGAGCACGAGAATGACATAATTGGAACGATTCGAGCACACTGGAACATCGGTCCGGTACGATTTGCCGAAAATGTTCCAAGCGTATTTCGCACTGCTTTTGTTAGCTCGGGGGTTTTCGACCACGCTGAGCACGAAAATGACAAAATTGGAACGATCCGAGCACACTGGAACATCGTTCCGGTACGATTTGCCGAAAATGTTCCAAGCGTATTTCGCACTGCCTTTGTTAGCTCGGGGGTTTTCGACCACGCTGAGCACGAAAATGACAAAATTGGAACGATCCGAGCACACTGGAACATCGTTCCGGTACGATTTGCCGAAAATGTTCCAAGCGTATTTCGCACTGCCTTTGTTAGCTCGGGGGTTTTCGACCACGCTGAGCACGAAAATGACAAAATTGGAACGATCCGAGCACACTGGAACATCGTTCCGGTACGATTTGCCGAAAATGTTCCAAGCGTATTTCGCACTGCCTTTGTTAGCTCGGGGGTTTTCGACCACGCTGAGCACGAAAATGACAAAATTGGAACGATCCGAGCACACTGGAACATCGTTCCGGTACGATGTGCCAAAAATGTTCCAAGCGTATGTCGCACTGATTTTGTGCCCTCGGGGGAAGCATGCTAAGGACGATGAAGACGTAATTGGCTGATATGAGCACAATGGATCGTCGTTACGGTGCGATGTGCCGCGCAGTGTCCCAAGCGCATTTCGCTCTAATATTAGGTCCATGGGGGTTTTTGACCCGGGCTGAGTACGAAAATGACAGAATTGGGCGATGTGAGAACAGTGGAACAATGGCACGATGTGCCGACAACTATTCCAAGCGTATTTCGCCCTGCTCTTAAGTTTGTACTGGAACGACTTGAGGCCGGCCGCTAGCATTAAATGTAGTGTGTGCTGACGAGTGTCTCGCACGCGCGAAGCGCGTGCAGACACTCGTTAACAGTATTAACAGTGGTTACGATTTTGCTGGCAAGACAACAAGAATAAGCAGTCAAATAAACCTTGTTTTTTTTTAATTTTTAAAACCATTGTTAATCACTTTTAGGGCTATTGCATGAGCCGCAAACAAAAAAAACATGTATTTTAGGCTTCTGCTCAGTGCACGATTGGATCAGACTCTCTTCGACTTTCTCCTGCAGTTCCAAGACGTATGGCAAAATGCCCGCGTTAGTTTCGATTGGCCGTCGGGCGCACTGCAAGAAAGAGCACTCGACGAGCCCTTTTTTGCTGTCCTTTGACGGGTTATCGAGTGACGTCAACACGATCAGGTGCGGGCCGAAGGCCCGCGAGGATCCGTGGGGGTGGGGCCATGTAAATTCGTTTAAAAAATGCCATGGTCATTTGTCTAATTTTCGCTAACTTTCGACGCATTTTTGCGTTTAGCCCCAATAAATCGCTTCGGCGGCGCCTGTGGCGGGTTGATTTTACAGACGACAAAGCCTATTATGCGATGGGATCATTGCCATATAAGCCCAAAACCCTACCGCCGTCTGAAACGAGCTGCTAAATGCTAAAAACCCCTTAGATAACTCTTCAAAGCCATTCAAAGGGCAAAAATCCGACATGCAGAAAAAGTACCAAAGGGGGACCAAGGCATTTTTTCGGTGAAAAAATTAGGTGAAAAAATAAGTAAGGGTCCCCCCATACCATACCCCCCCCCCTACCCGTTGGCTGAATCCTGGTACTGCCAGTGGCCCAGGTCCTCAGGCTAACTGCACCACCAGTGATCTCATTACACTATGTTGTTGTACGTCAAAAACGAATTTTTCGATGCTAAAATGTTGTTATTTAGGATTTCATAAATGCCACAGCAGAGCACAAGTACGCCGTGAAAATCTCTCCGGGTGGAGCCTATCATGGCAGCACGTCACTTCGACTTCGGAACGAAAGGACGTCAGAGATTTTCCAAATCGCGCTTACTCATTCGAGGCGCGCCACTCAAGTCATTTTGGTGAGCAGAAATACTGCCTAGATTGTCGCGAATGCTTATCGTCGTCACATGTCTATCACAAGGTGCAGCTTCGCGGTGCCTTGTGAGAAGGGCTGACGAAATTTACGGACTGCTACGACGTTCCTTCGTCGCATGCTTCTATTTATTGATCTTGCTTGGAACGTTCTTGCCTCGCATGGTCCTGTTTCGTATGTTCCTCCCTTGCATGATTTTGCGTTGTACTGTTGTCTTGAAGGTTCTGCCCTACTCTTCCTTCGTATACACCTCTCGATCCTGCTTCGCATGCTCATGTTTCGCATGTTCGTGCATAGCATGCTTCTACTTCACATGCTCTCGCATCACATGTTCTTGTTTCGCTTGGTTCTGTTTCGCTTGTTCCTGGCTTTCTTGCGCCTTCTTTGCATGATCCTGTTTTGCATGCTTTTGCAGTGCACACCTCCCTCTCGCACTCTCACCGTCATACTTCCTTCTTCCCCATTAATTCGCGTTTCTTATTTTCCTCTCCGTCCTTATCCTTCCTCGTAAACACCTTCTCCATGCCTCCGCCTCCCTCCCTTCATCTTCTCCTCGTTTTCTTCGCTTTCCTGTATGCAAATCCGTGCTATGCCGTTACGTCAGGGCATGTACTGTCGTGCACGCCTTCGTAGCGTCCTACATGCGCTACCGTCCTACACATATTTCGCAATATTCATGTCGATGCGAATAACTTTTTTCAAAATAATTTGGAAAATCTCATCCCAAGTGAGCACCTTTAGGTCGCAAAGAATGATCGGCAACCGGTCTCGGTTAAATCTGCTTTGGACCACATGGGTCGCCTTGGACCTACCTTTAAAACGTTGTGTTTAAGGCATGCAAGTGCCTTGTCTGCGAGAATGTCCGTATGAAGTGACGAAGTAAGCCATTACGCATGAAGTCTTGACAAGGTAACCACAATCATAAGCAAACCACTGTACAGGAATGCGTAACAGAAGCTCGCTACTGTCGTCGGAAAGCCCCCATCCCGCCAGCCCACCACCTAGAAGGGGCCCACCGCCTGCTTTTCGATTTTTGGAGCTGGGACGCGTACTCCATCATCTCATCACTCACGCTGGGAGCTTGTTATGGCGATGATATTGTCTACTGAGCATAGTCGGTCTTGAACTTTCTAATGACCTGAACGATTGCGAGACGATGCGGCCAGCCACTGGATTTTGTTTTCAATTAAGCCTAATACCTAGTACCCAGTACTCTTGCGCTAAACGATGCCACAAGCATTCCCTTGCTTGCCCTGCAAAGAGCGTTCGGGCGTACCTAACTCGGTCGCTTTCTAGCAATAGAGGTCAGTAGTCCACAGTCTGTAGTTGTAGTCAGCTTAGATGTCTACCGCAGTCATATCGTACTGCGTACTTTGACTACATTGCGACCGGACGGACGTAGCGTAAAACAAGTGCAAACCGTACCGTTAATGCCCGCGGTCAGTGCCTATTTCGCAGCTGGAAAGGGCATTTCCGCACTAGCAAACAAAACGACAGCAATTTCCTTTCCAGAGCACTCTGCTCTCGCATGAGTAATGTGCGAACAAAGAAGATTGTAGTAAAAAAGTGGGTACGCAGATGAGGCCATAAAACGTAGGTCAGCTCACGTCGAACTTCATTTACCTCGAGCATCGCAGAAAAAAGGATGCGGCTGTTGTTCAGTTTTCAACGGGATTTTTGGAGTGAACCCCGGTTTTTTTAAAAACAAGATCAGTTTTATTCATTCAGGTTCAGTTTTAGCACCTCTTTTTGCCAGCCGCTAGGCGCCTACAGAGGCAATTTGTTACTAAAA
This sequence comes from Aphelenchus avenae, assembly GCA_020875895.1. NCBI lineage: Eukaryota > Metazoa > Nematoda > Chromadorea > Rhabditida > Aphelenchidae > Aphelenchus > Aphelenchus avenae. The sequence goes on from JNEY01000939.1 coordinate 21,157, forward strand.
ATTGTCTGTCTACGGCCGACATGTCCTTAGAAAGAAATGCAGCTCCATTTAAGTCCCGCCACCTTTGTCAGCTCCGCTGTTATCCCAGTTTTCAGCTTCCGTGTTATCAGGAATCCGTTCAGCCGCAGCATAGCCATCCACGCACGACATGGAAAACGTTACCGTCACGGCAAATGTCTCTTGTATTCCGCAATGGTATAGTACGCTGGAACTGGCGTCAGCCGTTACGAGCCTCGCTGCGAATGCGATTCTCTTCGTTCTCATAATATTCCGCACACCCGACGAGCTCAAGGTGTACACAAAAGTGCTGTTGTGCAACTGCGTCATTGATGTTTTCTACACGGCGGTCGCCTACTTCATCGAACTGGTAAGACTACCGTTGTTTCTCGTCGGTTAAATGGCGCTACCCTGCGGTCGGGGGGGGGGGCTTGAAGGTGCCACCGTCCGTGGTTGAACTTACTTGGGCTTTAGCATATGTACTTCATGAACGGTGTGGTCTTTTACACGGTGAAGAATAATGGGTTCAACACCACATTGCACGGCAGATTCATGGCGACCGTTGTGTACTGGTTCGCTACCTATATGACCGTCTACGCTATAACGATCCCCTTTCTATACCGATATTTTGCAGTCTGTCGGTACGAAGCTAAATTCGAGGTACCTACTATAGGAAAAAATCAAGCGTACTATTGCAGGAACTACATAATGTCCAAAAAAGCTCTATTTGGCTTGGTGGCCTTTGAGGCAATTCTCGAGTCCCTGGCTTTAGTCCCACTCTATCTGTTCTGGTGGCCCAGCGTAGAGACAACCAGCAGCGCCATTACATCTGACATGCATTCGTGCGTCGACCCGGGCGTTGTGCCTCACTACTCGATGGAAGAGGCGGTAGGCATTTGGCCCGATGAGACGGCTGATCACCCCGCTTTTAGCTTTCGCTGAGAATCAGCGGTGTTTTGGTATTGCACTTTATACTCGTGGGCTTGCACTACGTCCTCATCCTAACGTGCAGCTATGCGATTTGGAGGAAGATCAAGTCTTCCTCCGGGCTCAGTCACAGGACTTCCGCGATCCAGGCACAGCTCAGCCATGTACTTCGTCTTCAGGTACGAGCATCTACGCCTCATGGTCGAAACTCCCTATGCGTGCCATAATATTATGGTGGGAGTAACCTTAAGGGGGAAGATATGGGTCGCACGTGTAAAATGAATGCACCGTCCGCTTAAGCGTATCTTTGTTCCCCCCCCCCCCGCCTTCCTGCATACGGAGTTCTGATCCACCTCGTTATTCCTTTAGGCTTTGACACCATTCTTTGTGGCGGTTCTGCCGATTACCGGCTGTATCGTATGCCTGATGTTCTCTCTCTCCTGGTTGGGACGGTTAGTGGAGCTGGCGACGAACGTAATTTCGTGGATACCCATCATGAACCCGCTATTCACGATCGTCTTCATTAAAAGCTACAGGCGAGCCCTGCTCAAAGTGTGTAGAGGATTCCACACAAGGATTTTCACGCATTCCCCGTCTCGCACATCGACATCGGTTTCCGTAATGACTTAAACTGTCAACTTTACTCGTACCGAATGTATACATTTTTCATGTGCATCCACAAACGCACATAGCGCAACGAATCATTTGGTTTCAAAATGTTCTATGAGAATTTTCCGCGGTTTTGCCGTGGCCAACGTTAGCGCCTACAATAAACTTCATTTGTTTGCTTGACGTATCTAAACAGACACTATTTTGAACAGCACGGCTAGAAAGGACGTAATCAGGACCGGCCGACGGGCGATGGAAGGCTGTTGTATTCCGGACATGGGCCACAAAAGTGCTCATACTTATCCTTTATCCCCTGATCAATGCTGCACTGGCTGGTTATATGCCAGTGTCGTTGGTTGGTAGCATATTTCCGGCTCTGGTTGACGAACTCTTTAAATACTGCCCTGCGCACCGAACTTTAGGTAAAAAACATGGTTGGGACCTAGCGTATTGGAATGACTCAGGAAGAAAGAACCGGTCCTGCGATGATAAGTCCACCTGTGGTGAGTGCAGCCACGCATAGTTCATGAAAATGATCGAGTGTTCCAAACGCTCGATCTTTCATGTCCAACGAAGACGAAGCCCAACTCGCCTACTGCAGACATCATCCCCACGTACGCCAAACGCTGTGAACAACTGCAACTGGAATCTCTCGAGCTCAGACGTCAGCGATTCGGTCTTCTCACAGCCTACCGACATCTCAACAAGGAGCCGCCGTTCGAGGAAACCCTGCTTCTTCAGATTCGGCATCGATCCGCAAGACTAGGCCCTATTCTCCATAAACCGCTGGGACGTACCCGTGTTCGCAGAGCTTCCTATCGCTATCGTGTCTCATCCCTTATCAACGCAGTGGTGCCACTGTCCTTTTTCAAGTCCCCCTCATACAGCGCCTTCAAGCTTGCCATTCGTTCTCTTGACCTTACAAAGCTGCCATCGTACTTTGGACTTGACTGACCTACCTGACCAGTAGTCATCTTTCCTGACTTGCCTAATTCTTAATTTCAACTTTCTATGGCATCCACCTACTATGCTATACTGACTGTGTTGTTTTTACATTGTGTGTGTGTTCACTTCAGCCGCCTTGTGCGGTAAGATCAATAAATAAATAAATAAAAACGCTGAGCAGCTGGAACGTGAGGAGGAAGAAGTGGCCTAGGCGGGTGAAGATCCCCACTCATTCCTTGACTATCTGAAACAACACAATATTAGCAATTCTTTCTGCACTTGACGCTAAAAGTACAGCTAGGGTTCTGCTTACCCAGGTTCTGCTAAAATCATGTGAGTGACGCGGTGGACCTTCTTAAAAAATGCGTCATCGTAGCCACTGCGAATGCGGGTTCAGGTCGGCGGCAATTCGAGCGTTTCAGCCCGCTGTCGCGTCTCGGGCTAAATCGTCCCGACTTTTAGCACTTCATCGGCTCGGCTCGAGCCCATTTTTGGGCCCATGCCGGAGGCCAAGCCGAGCTAACCCCTTCCCCCCTCTGCTTACCGTGGTCCCCACCAGAAACACCGGCTCGGGAGATTACTCTGTCGCTAAGATTACTGCAAAGGGCCGAAATAGTAGGAGCACCATATCTAGAAAGCTTACTGTCTTTTTTTGGTTGTCGTACAACCTGACTTGCAAAATGTACCGAAGCGGGCAAAGGTAAAGTTTTTCATTGACGAGGGGCTGGTCTCTGAGGTGGCCGCTCTAAATGGCATGCATCAAATTTTCACTTCGGTAGAATTGGCGTGAATGTAAATCTGAAACGGTATGCTACAAGGGCTAATTGTTCTACGGACATTGTTGTAAGGCTTTCTTTCGACGGATAAGGAAGAACACTTCCTTCATTCCACTTTACCGTCCGCCCTAATGCAGAGCCAGCTTAACATCCGTGCTGTCGTTTGGCTCATGCTTCGCCAGCGCATGGCGCGTGCATCTTTCAAAGACTCCGACCAATCCCGCTCCCGATCGATGAGTCCGTTAATAAGCTGCGTCATCCGTCATCCGCGTGCACTGTTTATCTCAAGGCGCTTCCGTCGACGCTTCGAGGCGGAACGTTTCCAGTTCCATTCTTTTGATCGTTGTCTCATGGCTTCTAATAATTTTCAATATATGGAGTCTCCGGCCAAATACGGACTCATATTAATTTATATTCAGGGCTCACGCTAGCGCTTCGCTTTTATTCTGTCAGCCCAACCGATGGACGCCAGTCTCAATTCGATCTTCAGCGAGTGCACTGCTAGCGACTGCGAGAAGCTTCTGAGCCAATTGCAAGAGCTTCTTGCTAGAACCGAGTGTGATGCCGGGTATGAGACGCTTCACGTTCTTTCATTTGCATTTAACGCTGCTTCAGAAGTATCCGCACTGACCGTCGAGGAACCGCTCAGTTCACGTATCGCAACGTTACCAAACCGATCAAATGTAGCAGATCAATTCCCGGCGTGGAAATGACACTACAGGTTGGTAAGCCTAGGCGCTAATTCTGCAGATGCGATCGGGATCCTTTTCAGAAAATCTGAGCTAGGTTGTGTAGAGCGCAACGGAAACATATGAAATGGGTTATTTGAGAACCGAACGCATTTCAAACCCATCGTCCGACCGTTTTTCGTGTTAGTAGCATCAGTGCGAGATCGATAAGTTCGCGCATTAGTTAGACTGAGGGAATTCTGTCAGGACCACCTTTTGTACCACCTTGCGCAAATTGTTGTTTGCCCAAACATTTGTATTTGATTGAGGGACGTTTAAAGCGGCTTGCTTTAAAATATTTTTCACCATTCGGTAAGAGAATGCACTGAACCGAAAGGGGCATCTGAGAATGGGCAAGGAAAGGGAAATTCACCGGCACGGATCGGGAACATAAAATATGGCAGAACGTCCGAGACTTATCCGAGCTAATTCTGGCTTTTTTAGGTAAACGACATTTGCAAGGAAAACATGCTGCGGATGCGCATTGTGACCGACGTGACTGTGCCCTTTCTCGCTGTCGTTTCGGTGAACGGCACGAGCTACTATCTGAAACACTGCAATGGCGGCTCAAAGGTACGTGACTCTACGAACTATGTGTTCTATATTGGTACCTGCAACGGGCACGGAAAGCGTCCTGAATATCCGGATATTTCAGGCCGACAACCTGTTTAAAATAGAGGACAGAAAAGCGGACATCTTGGTGTCGATTGTTCCGTCGGATATCCGGCTTCTGAAGGAATGCCTCGAGAAACGTTGCAGCCCCACGAGAAGCCACAAGCCCCTACAGCTCCACCGGCTCACCAGCTTGCGCATCATGAACCGCCGTCGACTGCAAACAAGCTTACGCATTTCTTAGTAGTAGCAGAAAGGGCTTTCTGTTTTAGGACAACGTCGTAACAAATCGCCCGTTGGGAATCTTCGATGCAAACGTTTCCTCTCAACATCAACCGTAAGTCATTAAGGAAGCGTCCAGAAAGTATATGTGCTACACGTGCGGTAGGGATGTGGAGGAGTGTAAATGTGATTTTCACCATCACCATGTAATCTCGAATCGACGTCAGCGGCTCAAAACTTTTATACTGTCAAGGATAAATAATAAGACAAAAACAGAAATCTGACCATTTTTTCTGGCTATGTGTGCTACGCAGGGGGTTCTCAGCGTGGTCCAAAGTACACATGGAGGAAGGGAGGGGGGGGGGGGGG
>JNEY01000939.1:26841-37700 GCA_020875895.1 Aphelenchus avenae
GGGGGGGGGGGGGGGGGTAAAAAGGTGATGTGTAGCACATGTACTTTCTCGACGCTCCCTAATTCATCGGAAACCTGAATTCAGTTCACACTTCCAAACACTCATTTAGTTCCTACTTGCAATGGCTGTGGTGGCTAGCTACCTTCTGTACTCAAATTGGACGGACGTTCGGCGTATGGCCGTACGAAGCGTTACCCCGGATTGGCCGACGTCAATGGCGCTTGAGGAGAAGGCAAAGCTGGTGCTGTACGGCCTCTATTTTCTCTATCGAGACGTTTGGACCTTGCTGATGCGCCGTAAGTTTTGCACTTCTCCAGGACGAACACAGATGGTGCATGTTTTGTAACTACTTATGCGCTTTGAGGTGACCGGCTATCGGAACGACAACATGCATTTTTTGTGGCTCTGGACACCAAAGCGTCGAAAACAATGTCGCTCTACATTACTCCGCAATCGGTCTCCTTGTCCAACGAACTGCAGCCGTGTCCCTTAGTCTGCCACCCGGAAATCTGCCGCAAAGATGGCGTTCTCAGTTACAAAGGCGGTGAGATAGAAGCGGATCTTGAGCGCCTCATTCAGCTTACGGAAGACACCATGCATCTTGCCGACTCCCTACTGTTTCACGTAGGCTTTCCTTCATCGATTGACCGAAAACGCTTACGCTTCGCAGTCGTACCGTGCCTTTTAGCCAAAAGACTGGGAACATCGAACGACTGAATTTGAGCGCAGGCTTCGCGTCGTCAGCAAGCAGCATGACAGTGCAGCCTTGTGGTTGTCGACTCGCTGGCATCGCACCTGGAGGGACATTGCTGGCGAGATGCATGGAGAGTGACGACGCCGACTACTCTACGTTCAGCAGCATGACTCGTTTCTATCGCTTTTAACGTTCCTTTGAGTCTTTTGTGACCCCGTTAAATTCGTTTGTACATGCAAGGGCGCTACGACGGTCTGTCTTACTTAATACACTGTTTTGCGCACAAAATTAGTTTTTTTGCGCAGAAGCCACAACGCATGCACTTTATCGTTAACGAGATCATTCGCCACATGACGCATAAGTAATGCGCCATGAGCGAAAAGTCCGCCAACGAATGGGCCGCACACGCCTTCGGCTGACGGAGCGCTTCCTCAATATGGAACCTAATTTGTTTGGATTTGCATTTCATTTAGCCACTGTCGCTTCCAATGGCCATCTTCCAGCCGTCGAATCCTTTGACTGGATGAACGGGCTTCGTTTGCGGTGTTTTCTTGCCTCTATCTTTGTTTATCCGTTTAGACTGCTCGTGTTCAACGCATGTGGCTTAAGAAAGGAAACGCTTATTTGCTCCACATTGCACTAATCATTCGATGCGCTAATGGTACTGTTAAAATCATTTCAAAATTGCTCTTCTACAGTCTCCTGATTTAGCGTATTCTGAGGAATTGCTAAATCGCTTGTTCGCCGACTATGACAAACGCATTCGTCCTTTGCCTGCCAACGAGTCCGCAATAGCCGTAGAGATGAGCATCGTACTTGGGATCCTCATCGAAATGGTACGCACGGGACCAGCAGAATAAAAGTGCATCTTCGACCTTTTAGAACCAAAAAGAGCAGCTGGTATCGTTCGTCATCTCGCATACGCAGGTAGGTATATGAACCAGTGATTAGATTGAACTTAGGAGTTTTCGAGCATTGAAGTTGACTAGAACTAGGTGGGTTCCACATATAGTTCAGTTCACTGAAAGCTCAGAGAACTGGCAAGTCCAGTTAAACACTCATGCGGGCTCTCCACCGAATAAGTTTGACTTTTTCACCTTAGCGGTGGTACGACAATCGCCTAACGTGGAACCCGCGCCACTTCAACGGCATGCGGGAACTTACCGTCCCACGACGCTTACTATGGCAGCCCAAGATCATCGTCTACAACAGCATGAACACGATGGACATGCTGCCGGAGAACCGCTACGACGTCCGCGTGCGGCACGACGGCCTGGTGAAGATCAATATTCCGCAGTTCGTCTCGTGCAGCTGCCAGCTCAGCGTCGAGAGGTTCCCTTTTGACACGCAAGTATGTTCCGTCGCGTTGGCGTCGCCGCTATTGACGGTGCGCGAAATGGTCGCTAATGCATTGCCGCCTCCTAAAGACTCCTACTTCGCGGTAAGTAGCTGTAGTAGGCTAGAACGGGAAATATGTCGCATGTGCTCAGGGGAATGCCGAATTCAACCTGGAAAACGTTACGGTCCGAAATCTGCGCTACACCGAAGAAGGCGAGCACAGAGTCGAAGTAGGACATTTCACTCTGTAGCGACGCAGACGAGCCTTTAGGTGCATTATGTTTTCCAGTTGCGACGGCGACCAATGTTCTACGTGGTCGTAGTGATCGTCCCGACGTCCCTTATTACGGCACTCAGCACACTGGGCATATTCGCCCCTGGGTCAAGCAGCTCTCCGCAGAATGAGAAGGTACGCAGCAGCTCCCTCCCGCCTGCCTCCTCCCGCAGAAGGGCGCCTCCCGGCCCTGAGTCGTCTCCGATCGGATTTTTTACTTTAAATCCATTCTGATTATCGATTTCGATTAAAACAGTAAGCGATATTTTTTGCCTGTTCCTATTCAAAGCCTTCAAGCAAACGAAGACTGAATTGCATACGTCAAAAGGAATCCATCTTTCAACATTTTGAGGTTGTCGGTTGCGATTCCAAAACAACAACAGGTATTCTATTCTGAACGCCATTTCCTCCGATCAGTGGTACGTAGCTTGTCAGTACGAACATGGAAAACTCCGTAAGACAACCTCGTGCTTCAGGTCTCTCTAGGGCTAGGCAGCCTGCTTGCGATGACGGTACTATTAGGAATTGTCGCCGACTCGATGCCCAAAAGCACTTCAACGTCGCTGCTCGGTATGCCTTTCATCGTTGACGCCGATCGTCGTATCCCCTTCAGGCCAATACATCATTGCGATTCTCGTCCAGTCGTCGATAGCGGTCGGCGTTTCAATGTGCGTAGTGTCTCTACGACGACGTCTCACAACTAACGGCGGTTATCCCTGCGCATGCGTCTACTGGATAATGTGCTTGCAACCGAAGATATTCCCTCGCACGAGACGAGAGGCGCTCAAGAGCACTCCCTCGAGTGCCCATTTCCCAAACGTTGACCGGTGGCGAGGAAGTGGATTGTCGAGCACGTCGGACTACTTGCGAACACAAAGAGCTATCTCTCTGAGAAAGTCCATGAAGACAACAGCCAGAGCCAACGACTCTGGCCCAGACAGAAACATGATAAAGATCACGTGGGTCTCCCGTGTTTGTAGCTTGATATAGGTAACCTTCAGATACCTTCCCCAAGGCGCAACAGAGATCCTCAAACTTCTTTGCGAGCTCGCCGAGTCCCAGATTATTGTTCGAGAGAAGTTCCAACAGGACCATGTTCGAGTTCGGGTAAGCAGTAGGGCTATATTTCACGGCTTTGAGTACTTAATAAGCGAACTGCACTAATCAAAGTTGCTTTCAGATCACCAAAGAATGGTCGAGAATCTTCACACGCCTCGACTACGTCTTCCTTCTCCTGTTCCAGATGCTCAACGTTGGAACGCTGGTGCACTTCATGCACTATGCGTGGTTGCCGTCACCGCAAGTGGACTTCTCGTCGCAGGATCGGTTCTTCCTCGACCTGAGTCATTCGAATACGCTTGTCCCTGCACGATAAAATGAGTTTTCGTAACACTATTCATGGCTTAAACTTCGGTAGTGTAAACAAATTCCGGGATAAAATTAGTCCGCGACTGACTATGTCCGCGCTGAAAGACCTTTCGAAGGAGCAATGGAAGGAAGCAGTGGCGGCTGAGAACACGGAATAATAGTAGCGAAAATCTCATTTCCGTGCGCCGCAAGCAGCCGTACAGCAACGCATTTCGCACTCTTATGGGTCGACATTTTCAGATAATGCACAAAGTCAACATAAGACCAGGATGACGTACCTAATTAAGCATGACTTGCTGATGATTAGCTAAATCATTTACTTTTTAGTTACCCGGTTGCTGACTATCTAGCATGTGTACGTACGCCGTTTTATCGCAAGTAAAACATTAAATTGCACAAGGTAATCGGTACGGTATGCATTATTGTGAATAAAAGTTTCAATTTCTATTGGACCGACAAAGGCTCCATCAACCTTTCTTCCCAAGCAAACCACCAAAAAGGGCACCGAAGAGGCCACCGGCGCCTGCGCCCAACAAGCCACCAGCTCCAGCACCTCCGAGGAAGCTCATCATGCTAAACTGTGGTGTGGAGTAAGGTGCTCAGCTTGTTCCTCGGACACAGCATAACAGAACCGGCTTACGGATTCATCGTCATCCTGCCCGCAGCGCCCATATAACCCCTGCCGCCATAGCTAGCGTAGTAGCTTCTGTAGTAAGGATAGTAGGAGTTGTAGTAGTAGCGGAGGTACGGATCCGAGCCGTAGTAGTACTGCGCGCGAGCAACGTACACGTTCGTCAGCGCAGCTAGCGACATCAGGACGTAGAAGACCTTGAGACGCATTGTTCAGTCCAGTCACTTGCCGCAGTGCCCTTCGTGATTCCCTTAAGTACCCAGGGTATGACCTTGAAATGACGTAAGATGAGACAGGCCTTTGCGATCATTGTTTTCTGCTTGATCTCTGCCGTCCGCGTATTCGCAAAACGAACGTTAGTCTCACGTTAGGGCTAGTTAAATGACGTGGCCGGATGGATTTTTGCTGGTGTTTTCGAGGTGGTCAGTTAAGTGCACTTTACGGCGCAATTTGTACTTTTGGTTTTCGAGAAATTACTGGGCCAAATTGTGTCCAATCGTGTTCATTGCTGCTGTTGACGTATTCAACCGTACCTACCCCAACTAGGTGTAAAGTGCATTTAAGTGAAGTATAGCACTCAAGCGCTTGCATTTGCAGAAAATTAGTATGCCCGATAGGCGGAAGTTAATTGCTTTGGAAAGCCGCCGTTCGTCACAAAACACATCAACCATGCACGGTTTGGAAGAGCAACCAGACGAATGACGCAGGTGGGCGCAGCTATTTATAAAAGTGCAATTTTTCCGGATAGGTATTTTTCCATCCTGCTGCTAACGGAAGACTACGGTGTTTAGCTGCACTCGAAAAGTCCTAAACGAGCTTCAGTTTTGAGAGTGATGAACATCCAAGTTCTGGCGATGGTCTTCTTCTGCATGCAGGTAACTCCATTCCTTTTCGTCCATTAGACACCCGCGATGGTAACCCGTGACGTGTGAGCGGAGGGTGCACTCCTGCGTGTCATGCACCTGAGCCGTAAGCAGGGTTTACGGCACGGGTACGTCCCGGTACGACGGCACGAGCGCCGGTCTCCATCTATTCACGGTTCACCAACGTTAGTTAGTGGTTCTGGATTCGGCAAAAAAGCACCATTTTCAAAACATTCCTACTCCAGTTGCTCAACTTGCAACCCTACCTTGGGCGTTCCAGGTAATGTTGCACATCTCAACGCTACCTTTAGGCGGCTGTGATTGCGCAACCAGTGAACCCGACGCATGTGTCCTCAACGATGTAAGCACGGGATTGTCAGGAGTGAAACACGCTGATAATGACTTCTAGCTCGGCACCCAGAACCGAACCGGCACTCGGAAGATCGCTATCACGACTGAAGCTACCATGGAAGCGCACGTTGTACCTCTGGCACATGATCGTCGAAGACCAAAGGCCTACTTGGACTACTTCTGGCAGCTAGCGTAATCTAGTCGCCGTCGTTTGCAATTTTACGTCGCTTAAACATGTCGAAGAGTCATAAAAGCGTTACCGTGATGCGTAACATTTGGCTACCCTGGACATTGGATGATTTTTCCGCCGGACAAACGGAGCAGGCTGCTGACTAGCTTGGCTGGAAATCGCCCCTGGTTTATTTGCAAGCCCAGCCGTAAAAATGGACTGCAATTTCAGCTTTACCGCAATGCAATCGACGCATCGTCGATCTATTACGCACGACGGGAAACTGCTATTTTACGCGGCTTCGGGGTTAAGAGCTCTTAAACATCATACCGCCGCCAAAACAACGTCATACACATGCGTCAAACAGACATTATGGCATCAAATGAGAAAGATAATAATGGACGTAACAAAGCAGACAGCAACAGTATTATAGCCGAGCGGACGCAAAGCGTTATTACACTGGTCCTCGGTGCACGTGTAGCAGGCACCGGTTCCACGCTTTCCCTGGCACTGTGCCTGCATAGATCCGCAAGTCACCAGCGTGTTGTCCGGCTCGAGGCATCCTTTAAGGACGTAGTTGGATTCTAAAAATCTGGCTAAGTTCCTAGTGTACCGTTGACGAGGAAACGAGGAGGGCCGACTAAGGCAATATCGGGACCGGTGGCGAGCATTTACACAAGGGCGCTAGGCGTTCTTGCTCTACCTGTTGCCGCAAAGTCCTGCGTTTACAGGATGGGTACACGGCCTTGATACAGTTCTTGGCCTGACTGCCACGTCATGGGCGGACACAAAGGATTGGCACTCGTATCGTACTGAACGTACCGTACTGACCCCAGCTCCGTGCGGAACGGCTACTACAGTCTAGTACAGCCTGTACACTACTACGCCACCACCTAATACAGCCTGTACACTTCATGAAGTACCAGAAAATCGGAAATCGGAGTATTGCCGTATTGGACTTTCATCCGTTCCGTACACTGTACCGGCCGATTTTTAGCAGTCACGCCTTCGGACAGGGTTAGTTTTGAGCGACTTTGCACCACCATTATGCTTTTAAAGGAGAAGCCAGCCGGAATGAAATTATTGGTGTACTTACGTGGAGAGTTGCACGCGTACTTGTAGCACTCCTTCGCGTATACGCCACACGAGGTGAGCTGTTCCGGCCGTGAGACGTTCGCGCTTGATCCGTAGCAGTCGAGCGCTTCTAGGAATGAAAGGCCATCGCATGCCTTCGTGTAGCGCAATGCTTACCCGTTCCAACGGTGACGTAGTGCAGGAGCACGGGAGCACAAGTTAGCAGCAGAAACCTCGTCGTCATCGTAATACACTCTAAGTTCGAAATACTCGAAAGTTCCTCGAATGCTGCTGGTGTGTCACACTTGTCGAGCTTACAGCATCAAACTCGCACACACGGTTACTACCTGTATTGAAAGACGCGTTATTTGCTAAACGTCTTAGCCGCGTTGAGTTCCGATACCGCCACTTTGGCTTTTCTTCGTTGGAGAAATGACGCAAATAAAGGGTCGGGCCAGGATTAGCAGAGTTAAAGATATTTTCCGTGTTCATAGCTTACGGTAAATATGATAAAACCCGCAAAGCTTCAATCTCGCACGGACATTTACGCCGTCGAAGACTTGACGAAAAAAAGCACGCACTGCCTTGGATCCTAACTAGGAGCAATGACAAACTCTTCAAAACACCGCGTATTTATGGACATGCACTTTACTGCTTTGTCGAAATCTTGGACGCAGAAGCCTCTTGCTTCGAGGAAATGCACGGCTTCTTAAACGGACTGACACACCCTTCTCGAAGCGGTGGAAAACAGACTGCAGGTTCTTCGAAGATGCGTGAGCTGACACGAGAAGACACACGGCCCGCGTGAAGCCATTCGTTGTATCGATGAACAGGGTCGTCTCGCAGGTGCATCCATCTTTGAGCGGATTCAACACTTACCTCGTCAGTGATTTCCGCCTAGACTACAAGCATCGCATGTGACGTATCGGATTAGGAAGCCCTAGCAGATGCTCCACAACAATCTTCGCTAGTAGTCCAACGTCCTAAAACACCAACGACCTCCTTCTTTTGGAAGCCACAGCTTTCGACAATTCAGATCAGTGTCACTGGCACGTGTAACCGGCCTTCTGGCGCCTTCGACAGAAATAAGCAGGCGACAATTCGTCGGGATTTAGCTTTTGATGTCCGAGCTTATTTATGACACCGCGTATGACGAAGCCTCAAGAAAGCACGAGGCGTTCTACAGGACGCTTCGAAAGCAACTTCCCCTACCAATGTGCAATTCCCAGAATTTACCGCAAAACCCTGAGACCTACATCAGAGAAACATTTACACGGAACCGCCGATGGCACCTGTTGGCGCTTCTTCGTCATCGTTTACAGGTTCTCAAGCGTGTCCATTGAATATCCAAGAATATAATTACCACGCACAAAAATAGTTGTGTGTAAATGAATAATAGACTAATAGTTATATATCTCATATATAATGCTCTAGTTGGCAGCCGAAGAATAGTAAAGCTTTGCCTACCACACCAGCAGACAAAACTAAAAGTCGACGTAAGTGGCCAGCTGATGGTGGACAGTGACGGTTCATCCCTGGCCCATGGCAGTTGGGATACTTAGCTGTTAACAGATATCCCACAGGCACCGTGTGATATCTGCTAATAGCCTGCCTGCTAGAAAGCTTCGTGCTACTAATTTTAAGCTGCGTCTAAAGGACTTTCATGGATCTTTGCTCATAATTAGCTTCTATTTTTTGTGGTATTGTCAACCCGACGCTGCTCGAATACTAGCTTAGTCCGTTGGTTAGCGAACGAAACCAACATTCTCGTTGCCCGGCATGTAAGCGAAACTGCAACCACCACCCAGAATGAGTTAGAATGCGATCACGTCATTTGCAAAGCATCGGAATTATGCGCGTTTCAGTGGGACCGCTCAAGCGGTAAGCTTTGTGTGTATGATGCGAATTGCACTTAACATTTGCTTAGTCGGCTGCCACGAAGAAGTGACGTGCACTTTCGTTACATTTGGATATTGAAAGCTTATCGAGTGTTAAGCGCCCCACAGAGGAAAAGCCTACACCGCCATATAGCGTCTATCGTGTGCAAACCTGTCGACGTGGAACTTGTGCGGCTTTAAAACCAGCGATCACCTCGACCTGCCTATCACTTCTACGCGACTAGCGTCGACTGAGCTGGCTTCATGCGTCTCCTTGTGGCAACGGCCGTGTTGCTCATCGCCTTTGCCACTTGGAGCCTGGCGGAAGCAGACAGTAAGTTGGTATACCGACTTTAATCTAGAGGGCCCTACAATCGCAGAAAAAAGCAACTAAGCATCTTGCTTCTGTTTGGTATTGGAACCATTACAAAAACCCTAAAACATTATCAGACACGCCATTTAATGGCAAACCTAGTCTAAGTCTTGCATTCGCCGGATCACAAGTACGAATGGTGTCCCGACGTACATTTTTTGTTCCGGACATATGAGTCGCCGCGATACTCAAGCGGCGCTTAAACCTCCAGTTGCATGAAAAAGACCGAAATAGTAGCACCGGATTACCCCCTAAATTGACTGAACTCCCTGACTGACTTGCCGTGTCCGAGTTCTGCTTTTGAGCGTGTGCCCTTTCCCCTTTCAAGCAAGTAAAGGACGTGTGATACAACTAAAACTCCCTCTGTTCAACACCGTCACTGCTACGGTACGAAGTTATTTTTAGTTGTATCGGATGCTGATGAAATGAACCAAAAACTGGCCGCCCTTGCACAGCCATCTGTTGCCGTTCTCAAATCGCTCGAAGTTCTGTCGGAAGCGGCTTCTTCGTGGCTCGCACTCGCAGGACCTGTGTCCGCACTCATCTCCGGTTTCATAAAGCTGCTTGCGAAGGTGAGCTTGACCCAGACCAACCATTGCTTGGTTGCATTGATGCTAGGTCTGCGTCTGAGTCGAGACGGGAACTGAATTTGGATCTGAGTACACTATAAAGAGAGGCACGATTTTAGGACCAAACAAACGCGCAGCAGGAAGCTATCCAAAAGGTGCATACGTCGATGATTGGAAGCTTCAACAGGATTTCCGCAGAGATTGACCAGGCCGTAACTCGGATCGAATTTGACGAGTTGCTCCGCGAATACAACAACGTACGTAGAGCTCGACACGTCAGTTTAAGCGTGTCCCTTAACTTTTAGCTTGAAAGGCTGAGCTCGTATAAGGTTTACATCGCAAGCTAAAATGGACCCCAGTGACAGACCGAGACAACTAACGTTGCGAATGCTTGTAGGAAGTGCAGAGACCAATGGGCGACCTGCGACCAGAAATCGACTTGGTAACGAATGCGAATGTTACCCCTACCGATGGCACCACCAAAAACTTCATCAACCAGTGCAGTGGCCTCTCCGGACCGTCGCCGATCAAAATCCTGAGGGTGAACTAGTTGCGTCTTTGTCGCTATGAATTCCTGCCTTCCAGTACATTGCGGAGAGAACTTGGCGGAGATGTTCGTTGCCATCTGAGAAAGAGCATGAAATCGCGTTCAAGGTCAACGCAGCCTTTGCTAAGACCGAATCACGGGTTGTTCGAACGCTCGATTCCGGACATCCGATCATGAAGGACTACGAAGTACTGCGGTCAAGTAAGGCTGCGCCAAGAAATCTTATGTAATAATCGAGCTCCTCTTTTGGTCGGGCGTCTGTCCCTTCGGTTGTCTATACCCTCAAACTTGAAGGTCGTGTTTTCGCCGCGAAAACTCAGAAAAAAGTGGGTAACCGAGTGTGATGTGTCCAAACCTGCTCCCATTTGACGTCAGCGCACGTGCCGTGATAAAAAATGGACATATCTGCAAACTATTACGAAGTAATGCAGTAACTTTTCTTCTGACTCGTCATTTAGAAATCAGAACGCATATTACGTCGCTTGATGAGGAACATGCGGATCAAGTGCTAGCCGACCTCTCCGCAGGTGGGTAGCAAGGCTGGGCGGGTACCAGTCCCGGTAGTGGTGCTGAATGCACGCACGCGCGGCCCGCCCTAGATCCGTGAAATTGATTATCCAGCTCTTTAGGACTGCGCGAGTCGTACGAAACGCACGAGGAGCTGCTTAGTCATCTGCAAGAGGATGAGCGGCTCAGCAAGCTCGGCGGCGGATTCGATATGTAGGCTTAGT
>JNEY01000940.1:0-32788 GCA_020875895.1 Aphelenchus avenae
ACAGTCTTCCCCCGGTACCGGTAGTAACCGTAAGCCCGGGACGACTCCTTCTGAGGTCTAATCCCTTGATGCAGTGGCGTAATTTGGGGGGGGGTCGCGGGGGGGCGCCCCCCCCCTCGCCGGTCCGAAGGCCCGGCGAGGTAAGGGGGGACCAAGGCAAAGTAAATTTTCAACATAACTTTACCAAGAAAGCCTAAAAATCTCGCTGGCGGCGCCTGCGGCGGGCATATTTAGGCTAAATACGTGATATTGGGGACTAAAAACCCATTGAGCCCTTGAACTTTCCCCAAAGGGGGGACCAAAGCATATTTTCGGCGCCGGCCTTCGGCCGGCGCCGAAAAAATAGGTAAGGGTCCCGCCCTTACCATGGCGCCCCTCCCCTGACCGGACCCAAGCTACGCCACTGCCTTGATGTTGGGTTACTTTTAGATCACTTTCACCGGGCTTACGCTTGGAACATTGTTCGCAGTCAGCGTCACATTTCGCGCAACTTACGATCACCAAAATGAACGCTGCGCCACTGTTCCTCTAAGCGTCGTCGTGGCCGGCGCTGTTACACTCGCCTTCCTCGAATGTTAGCACTGATCACGTGAAATCTAGCGCTTGTGCAAATGACCAGCCAAGGGAGAGGCAAAAAATACCCCTTGATGACCACACAATTGCCCCTACCCCTCCCTGACACGTCTCTCCCCGAGGGACCTTACAGCGTCAGAGAGGGTCTTTAGAATACCCCGTTATAGCTCGACCATCCACGTCATGCAAGTATTTTAGAATCTATCGATGCCTCTACGTAGCTAGCGATTGGAACGGGCTTCTTACGGGCAGCTTCGACGCCCACTCCGCGCGTGCCGGACTCGTGCAGTGCTTCCTCATCTTCTTCGTCGGCGTACCGCTGATGCTGTGGACCATGGCCAGCTCGAATGGAACCAACAGCCTGCGCTTCTTTCATGCCGGATTGCCGCCGAAACAGGCAAAGAAGCTGTCAAGCATCTTCCACATCGAGTGCGGTAACGCAGCCGGCGTGAAGGAGCATTCCGACGAGTGCAAGCCATTGATTATCCCTTGATTTCGCTATTTTTAATTTGTGTATCTGCCTGACGTGTTCCTTCAATTCTCTCTCGTTTTTAAATAAAACCAACGACTACCGTTCCTATCCACTCCCACGTTTCGATGCTTTGAATCCGCAAACGGTCACGATTGGACTGGCCATGACCTCTGGTGGTCTGCGGTTAGCATCGACCGGGCTGAAGGCCCTACGCATGCGCTTAATGATCGCCAGGAGGGGGGGATCAGACTGAAGGGGTGAATGGTCAACAAAGGGCCCTGTGATCAACCCGTAATTTCTGAATTTCCGGACGGTCCCGTGCTTTAGGAAGCGGGTCGGTTGCGCACGGATCATGGATTCGGCAACCACGATGCAGACTTACCCTGATTTCGTCCCTGAAGTATTCCGATAGCGAGCCGCCCGGTAGCCACTCCATAGCGAACATTGGCCGAAAAGCGGTGAAGGACAGCTTGCTGACAGCGATGATCTTCACAATGTTCGGATGGTTCAAGCGGGCCATGCGGGCGGCTTCCTCCAGGAGACCCATCGACTTCTGCGGCATGGGGTAGCTCATCTGAAAGCGAATTCGGACCTACGGCTTACAAGAAGAATCTTGTTTTTCATTTAACGCAGAAAGTGCTTAGTCTAGGCAGCGAGAGGTTAAAGCCTAAATTACCGCTGAAGGTAGCATAAGACCTATAAAAGGGGAAGCCAATTTTAAGCTTAGATTACAGAAACTTTTCGACATTTTTGATTGAAGCAGGGGAAACCTAATCTTAGTTTGCGCTGCAGAAAGCGTACACCAGACATATATCTGATTTTTTACACGGGTAAGTATTTAGCCCTGGGATGGATAGAACAAAGTCTATTTATTCGCTAGAGAATGAATCTAAGGCGATATTTTTAACGGATGCTGCCAGCGCGAGATCACGGACTTCCAGCTGCGTACCTTAACTGCGGCGAACGTTTTCTGCTTGAAGCGCGTCTGAGTTTTTGGGAAGACGTAGCCCTTGAAGACGAAGCCCACGGCGCCTTGACCCAGCTTGCTGTCCGTGAGTTCAATGTACATGTCGTCGACGAGAAAGTTTCGCAAAGCTAAACTAATATTTCGTTGCCATACTTAGGGGCGACCTACCTCGTTCCAAGTACTTTAAGCGATGCTTGAACGGATAAATGGAGTCCGGATCCGGTAAGCACCACTTCTTGCCGTCTAAAGACTAGGTGCAGCTCTCCCAAAAAATGGTAATGAGAGAACATGTTAGGGGCCAACAGAGTGTTCATGCGTTGCCCACTCCTTCTACTGACCCTAGATGGACGATGCCTTGTATTTTAGCCGCTTGTTGCGGGATAGACGCCAGTAAAGCCCCATTTCACATGGAAGACTAATCACGTTTTATCGTATCATAACCATTTTAAGAAGCTGACAACTTCACGCCGCAAGCTTGCGGCGAAAACCAGGTGACTGCTCTCGGGAACGTCCCTAGCAACAAGCAAAATGAGCTTACTTTTACACAGCCACAGTAGGCCGACCAAATACAAGAGCGTCATCGCAATAACAGTCGCCCATGGCGTCATGTAGGCTTCGTCGCAATTGCACTGGTCTTGGCTCCATTTTAGTGTCTGATTCAACGGAGCAGATGTCGTTGTCTTTACAGGCGGAACTTTCGGCATCTAAATTTACATTTACACGCGAAAACGCCGAACAGTCGTTCGCTAAAAGCGTAAAATTGAGCAGCATAATGACCCAGTTTGGGACGAAAACCGCGCGACCGCGACTAAATTGTTCGACTAATCGAAGAGGCCTGAAACTTTCGCTACGCGTAGCGTCTTACCTGTTCACGCGTACGTCGCAGGCCCTTTCAAGGTTAGACGCGCGCACGAGTCAGTGCGTCGCGGAACGTAGGCCAGGGAAGAGTGCAGGGCCGAAGAAAACACGTTTATCATCTGATGCGACGTCATAAGGACGCGCATCAAACCCGCGGCACTTGGGTCACTCTTGTGTAGTGACATGTGTAATCACTGGTAAAAGTTGGCAGGTCATTCGGTTTTCGTAAAGCCAAGTCAGCAGCTCAGTTGTATCGTTGCGTTGGTTTATACGCTCCCTGACAGTCCTTATTTGTTGTCCTGGAGGTTTGGGTCCCGGCAACAGTAATCGAATAGGTGGCGCCTATTTCGGCTTTGAAGGCCCGCAGCGAAGCGCAGGCCGACGCGAATTTCTGCACTTTTTGGATCACGGTATTCCCAGCAGTTGAAGTTTCAAGCCTCCCTTGCATGCTGCTACCAATGTCTGGAGAAAAAGTTAGATGTGTCCTGGCCTTGCGATCCTGATGGCTCGGTAACTGATGACCAACCATATTTAACGAATCGACTGCGAATAACGCACTGCGAAGGTATCAGTACGCGGTGCTGAATTTTTTTTCTTGAACATTCTGGTGCTAGGCTCTTTAGGCGAAGTTCCGCTAACGTCATTCTGCTGATTC
The DNA here is from genome assembly GCA_020875895.1 of Aphelenchus avenae. Lineage (NCBI taxonomy): Eukaryota > Metazoa > Nematoda > Chromadorea > Rhabditida > Aphelenchidae > Aphelenchus > Aphelenchus avenae. Next base: position 3,526 of record JNEY01000940.1, read on the forward strand.
TTGGCACAATCGTCCTGGACGTGCCCAAAGCAAAGAACAAGTACTCTATGAAAGTCGGCACACTTTGCACCTGCAATTCATTTCGTTTTAGGTAATTTCACTGAGAACAGCGAGCGACTTTTGCGCAATAGTCAAAGTAATTAGTGGGTCAGAATAGTGGCATTCGGAGGAGTGATTTATTACTACGATATTCAGGAATAGACACCAACGAGCGAGTCAGTAGGCGGTTGGTGGACGTCGTCTTTCGCCACAGTTCTTTTGCTCAGCAGGCGCTTAATATCGTCCATGCTATGCCAGCGATAGAGGTGGGAAGCGTGGCTGCGGACCACAAGTATTTCTCTATGCGTAGACAGCAGAGCTGTTTCAAAGGTGCCACAGCAAATAAAATTATCCGGAAGAAACACGGAGCATGCAGGTCCATGAAGTATTTCGTTGCGGCAAATCCGAGGTGTCCTTCTCCGTCAGTGCAAAGGGACGGCCATTGGGGTAGCGCGACGTTTCTGACCTTTTGTAGTCTGAAACGAATTATGAGTCGGCACGTAAACCGGCCTTGTAAGGCCATTTAAAAAATCTTAAGAATTTAAGATAGGCAAAGGACCCGTACCGAACTGCCGTACTTTATTACGGCCAGTATGATGCCCATCCTCGTTCTGATTTCCAGAAAACCGAAGCCAATCGTACTGGACACCACCCGTACCTGACAGCCGTACCGTATCGACCTCTTCCCCCGTACCGTACTGCCGTACCGGTAGTACGGCAGGGATTTTAGATCCTCTCACTGAGCCACCCCAGTTACGCTCTTTCTTAGTACTGGTCGTGCACCAAAGACCAGAACATTCCGTCCTTATCTTCGGACCCAACCATTAATTCTAGTGCCCATCCGTTCGAACGCGGACGCAGTAACTAGCCGTACAACCACAATTCAGCTTACCTGTACGTGGCAAAATCTTTTCCATACGAAACGCGATAGAAAGGAGCCGTTGAAGTGAAACTGAGGCACCTATCCAGCACTGCATGATAGAACAGACTTCCACTGGAAAACAGCCAACGATTGACGTCATTATTGTCCATGATGCTGGGGACCTAACGCGTTATTTGAGAACTCTAAGACGGATCTGTTTCACCTTTTCGCTGCCGGCTTCTAATTCCGGTGCCACCCACGTGGATCCGGTGTTGACGTAAACGATTCCGTCGGTGTTGCACGATAACAAAACAGGAGTAGCGTCAATTTCCCCGATGAAATATGCGCGTAAATCCTCCTTGCTGTGGGGTCCGTCTTCGTCGACGTCTGGGCCACCAAAAATTGGGAACAGCCGGAACGGTGGCGTCGTAAAGGGCACTGGCTGTAGGTGAGCTACGTTGGCCGACAGATCCAAGATAACTCGGTAGATCTCAGTCGTCTTTGCGTACTGCAATAAGTCGTTGAGGGGACGTCGGTTTTACTACGAGACATGTTTCACCGCGTACCGTAGCTCGAGTCGTACCGACCCTCCGTACCGTACCGTCGTACCGTAGTGTGCCAAACCACCGTGCCGTATGCTCTAAATACGACACGGAACGGTACGGCATGGAACAGGGCATTTTTAGGGCGTACCGTACTCCGTGCCGTACTGCCCCCCCCCCCCCCACTCAGTCCTGACATCCCGTGAATGGGAGCGTCTAGAAATTATGTAATCATTACAGGAGGGAGGAGGGGGTCGGACCTCCGGGGAATTAAGTGCAAAAATTGATTACACCCAGTGGAGGGGGGAGGGAGGGAGGGGTAAAAAAGGGCGGTGTAATGTTTACACAATTTCTGGACGGCCCCAATACAGCAGGGATGCGGACTTTAATTTCGAACACCGAGACCGAGACCTGACCCCCCGAGACCAGGGATCTCAAACCCCCTGAATTCAGGGGGTACCCCCTGAATTTGGCCTTTTGCCCCTGATTTTCACGAGCAAATTCAGGGGGTATAGGGTCATCTTTTTGCAGTAGTACTGAGTTTTTTCGTGTAGAAAGCCCAGTGTCCCACTGAAATAAGTCGCTGGCTTCGCCTGCGGCGGGCTAAAACGCAATTCCCTACGGGATCATGTTTTATTTGTAAAAATTCCGCCAGCAACGGCGGAATATTTCGGGCGAAGCTTTCCTGGCGAAAAGCTCAAAGAGGTATTTGAAAGGTGCTTTTTGGAGCGCCAGTAAATCTTGAAATGCCTGGAAAACAAAGCAGAAAAAATGCCCCCTGATTTACCCCCAGAATTTGACTCCCGGCCCCTGAAAAACCCCTGAATTTGACACGCCAGACCCTGAATCCCGATTTTGGAGTTGAGACCCCTGCCCGAGACAGACCGAGACCGAGAGTTTGAATTTACCACGGTCGATAAGGGAGCGTTAATGTCTTATGTGAACTCACATGGGGGGAGGGGGGCCAGCCAGTTGTTCACAGAGGTGGAGGGTGGGGGGGGGGTCAAGGGGATGTTCACGTGAACAGCATAAGGCGCAAAATATGCCCGCCGCAGGCGCCGATAAGCGAAATTTTGGCTTTGTTTGTGCAATTTCATCTTTAACCGTCGGTATAAAATTCAAGGGTGCAATAATCACACTGGAAAAATGAGCCATTGAAATTCAGGAACGTACATTAGGTAAAATGACTTGAAAATATTTGTGAGTTCACATAGGGGGGAAGGAGGGGGGNCATTCGCCCGTATGCACGAAGTCCCTGGCGCTTAGGCGTTGTCCTAAAACGGGAAGGGGAGGTGACGTATGTAATTCGCGTCCCTGGCCAACAACGGTTGGAACGACGTCACATCAACCACATTCGTCTCCATCCGGCGTCCTCCTCTTCGACGCTGCCGCCTTCTTCTTCGACGTCATCAACGTCTTCGACGCCGATCTCCAGCAACGTCGCACGCACCAGCGCATCTCCCGACCACAACACGAAGGACTCGTCGCACGTCGTTCCCCAGCCGCACTGCCACAGCTCCAACACAAGCACGCTCATGGACGCTCCAGCTCAAGCGGGAAGGGAATGATACGACCGACACTATGACACTACCGCCGTATGCTAATCTGCACCTCATGTTCATTATATAAGCGCTCACGGCCGTGTACCTAGGGTTCAGTCAGACATAAAGTCTTATCATTTGGCGATCAGTCTTCGGACTCAGTATTCCGGGGTAGTCTGTTGACTACAAGCAAGTCTCGGGTGTAGTCTCCTGACTACAACAACCATACGGGTGTAGTCTCTTGACTACAACGAAGTCTCGGGTGTAGTCTCTTGACTACAAGAAACATTACGGGTGTAGTTTTTTTGGCTACAAGGAAGTCATGGATCGCACTCCGCGACGTAACCCGCCCAGGCAGGCAAGGCAGCCTCTTGTTTATGAAGGTGACTCGGACTCTGATTATGAACCCGCGATGGATCGACCTCGAGTGAGGAACCGCCGCGTAGCACAACGTGTGCCATTCGTCAATGGTGACGATAATGCAAACGCTGAAGCAGAGCAACCGAATGCTGCACGTGGGGTCGATGCTAATGTGAATGCGCCTGCACAGGCAGGTCAGCATGGCGCCGCACCGGAAGGCAACGCGAATGGCATTGCAGCAGCTGGTAACGGTATTGAGCGGATCTTGGCAGCGATGGCCCAACAGCAAGCACAACAAGCTCAGTAGCTTCAGGCGATTTTGCAGGGCGTAGGCCCTAGGGGTCCTGGGGACAACGGTGTTCCTGCAGCCGGGAACGGAAGTGTTTCGGCTATCATTGAGGGTCGTATCCCTATGTTCCGATATGACCCGTCAGAGGACGAAACTTTCGAGGATTACTTTAGTCGCTATCACGACATCATTGAGCAGGATGGTCGTCACCTGACAGACGCTGAGAAAGTGAGACTTTTGGTCAATAGACTAGAACGACACGAGTATCAGCAATTCTCGGACAGTGTTAAACCTCAAGGACCTTACGACTTAGACTACCAGGCAACGGTTGCGCAACTGAAGAAGCTCTTCGCACCCGTTCGATCAGTCGTAATGAAGCGCTATGAGGCGTTCAGTTTAACTCGCTCGCAAGGCCAGAGTGTCTTGGAATTCGCAACTAAGCTCAATGCGGCATGTGAGAAGGCAAAGCCGCCAATCCACGCTGATGATTTGAAGTGTTTGCGCTTCGTGTGCAATCTGGCGGACATTCCGGAATTGCGTAGTCGGTGCATTCGCATCATGGAAGAAGACGAATCACGAGGTCAACGCACACGGTTTAGTGACTTGCTTGAGGAAGTCCGTAAGTTCATGTCACTTAAAGCCAGTGCAGCAAAACTTGATGGCAAAGAGCAACTGGAAGTGAACAAGGCACAGTTCAGAGGACGTGCCCAGTCTAGAGGGTTTAAGGCAGGACGCCACCGCACGCGCTCTGAGTCACGCCAGCGCTGGTGTTATGTCTGTGGTGACATGGGGCACATTAGTCCACAATGTTCACACAAAGGTAAGGCCAGGTGCGACAAGTGTGGTGCCAGTGGCGATAGAGGTCACTTCGCAAAAGTCTGCGATAAACTGAAAACACTGCTTAAGCCGGTTAAGGCTAAGGAGGCCTCGTTCGATACCGAGAGTGTCAACTTCTCGTCCGTCTCCTTAGTGGAGCCAACAATACTACAGGTCAGTGTTGACACAGTGACGACCAAGAAGGTCAAGTTTGCTCATAGGGACCAGGCTCCGGAATGTGCTGTAAATGCTATGATTTGCCACAAGCCTGTGTACGTGGACGTTCAGATCAACGGTCACACAGTACATATGTTGTACGACACTGGGGCGGATGCTTCGCTTATCTCAGCTGAAACTTGGAAGAAATTGGGATCGCCCAACTTAACGCCCACGCTACTGACCGGTCGAGCATTCAACTCGTCGACGTTCACCTTAAAAGGAGTGCTGAAATGCCCAGTCCAATACCGGTACGGTTTTCCTAAGGAACTAACTTGCTTAGTCACGAACATGTCCGACAAGGACGTCATGGGACGACCTTGGATGAAGGAGCTGGGTTTGTTTTCGCCTAAATGGGTGACACGGTCCAACGACGGAAGCTTAGACGTCAGTGTAGTAGCACCGACTGTCACGGACAAGCCTGAAGAGCTGAAGCAGACGCTCAAAGAGAAGTTTCCTGAAGTATTCAAGACAGAGCTAGGTCGTTGCAAGAAGTTTAAAGCGCACCTGCATTTGCGCCAGGATGCTCAGCCCGTGTTTTGCAAGGCGAGGCCAGTGCCATTCGGCGCTTTAGAAGCCATTGATCACGAGCTAGACCGCTTGGAACACGACCTTAAGGCAATTACACCGATCGAATGCAGTGATTGGGCTACGCCGATTGTGGTCGTGCGCAAGAAAAACGGTAAACACCGCGTCTGCGCTGATTTCTCCACGGGTTTGAACGATGCATTGGAACTGGACAGGTATCCTCTCCCGCGTCCTGAAGACATATTTAACAGCCTTAGTGGCTCAGCGTTCTTCACAACGTTGGACTTGTCGGACGCTTACCTACAGATCGAGCTAGACGAAGAGTCCAAGAAACTTTGTGTCATTAACACGCATCGTGGCTTGTACCGTTATGAACGGTTGACTTTTGGAGTCAAATCAGCGCCTGGTATCTTTCAGCGTTGCATGCATCAGTTAACCGCAGGTCTCAAGCACGTGGAGTCGTACCTCGACGACATTATTGTCGGTGGACGGACCCTTGAAGAGCACATCAGTGCGTTACTTGCAGTTATGGAGCGAATCCGATCTTTCGGTTTCCACCTCAATCTCGAGAAGTGCGAATTCTTGCTGAGGAAGATACGCTATCTTGGTCGCATAGTGGACAGCCAGGGTGTGCGTCCAGATCCGGCTAAGGTCAAAGCGTTCTTGGAACTGCCGATTCCTCACGACCTTCATACGCTTCGTTCGTTCCTGGGATCACTAAATTACTACGGCAGGTTTATACCGGACTTGCGTAAGTGCCGTGCACCATTAGATGACCTAACCAAGGACGGAGTGACTTTTGAATGGTCGCTTCCGTGCCAGGAAGCTTTTGACGAAGCCAAGCAGTTAGTATGTTCGGATCTAATGCTGACTCATTATGACCCTTCTTTACCTATCGAGGTCGCCGCCGACGCGTCCACTGTAGGACTCGGCGCAACAATAAGTCACGTGTTTCCTGACGGAAAACGCAAAGTAATTGAGCATGCTTCCAGGTCCTTAAGTGCTGCTGAAAAGAATTACGGACAGATTGAAAAGGAAGCGACCGCACTTATTTTTGCGGTAACCAAGTTCCACAGGATGATCTATGGTCGCAGGTTCACACTGCTGACGGATCACAAACCTCTGCTGTCCATATTCGGTTCTAAGAAAGGCATTCCGGTGCACACCGCTAACCGCCTACAGCGCTGGGCGCTAGTGTTGCTCGCCTATGACTTCAGCATAAAATACGTGAATACTAAGGACTTTGGCCAAGCAGACGTTTTGTCGCGTCTGATCGCTCAGCACAAGGCCAACATGGCATCGGAAGACGAGGTTATCGCAACCACGCACCTACTGGACGTAGACGAGGACAGTGGATATGCGCTAGAAGTACTTAATAGTGAGTTAGCCGGAGTAATTACGCCCGACGAATTACGCACAGCAACATCCGAGGACGAACTGTTGCAGACGGTCATTGGTTATGTCCGAAATGGATGGCCGGATAAGGTTCCGACCGGACCACATTCGGCGTTCGCCAATGCAAAGTTGCAACTTTCCGTTGCTCACGGCGTACTCTGGAACGGACATCAAGTCGTGGTACCCGCTAGCCTTCGAGGCAAAACGTTGAAGTTGCTGCACTTCAGCCATCCTGGTATTGGACGTATGAAGGCACTTGCTCGCTCACATCTCTACTGGCCAGGCTACTCAGCTGATATCGAAAAGTTGTGCCGCAGTTGTACTGCTTGCGCCTACGCAGCCAGGCAACCTGCCCGAGTTGAACCCGTGCCATGGCCGGAACCAGACGGACCCTGGGAGCGGATTCACATTGATTTTGCCGGACCAGTTAAAGGACATATGCTTCTTATTGTTGTGGACTCGCACAGTGGTTGGTTAGAAGCGATACCCATTACTAAGGCAACTACGACAGTTACGGTTCTGCACCTGAAAAACCTATTCGCAAGGTTCGGTCTTCCCCGTACCATCGTTTCAGACAATGGGACAGCTTTTACTAGTTATGAGTTTCAACTATTCTGCCAGACGAATGGCATTGACCATCTGACCAGTCCTCCAGGACACCCGCCTAGCAACGGACTTGCTGAAGTTGGCGTACGAATCGTCAAAGATGGCTTAAAACGGCTTGAGGTTACGCAGAAGACACTCCCAGAAAAACTCACGGAGTACCTAGCTGCCTATCGCAATACGCCGAAGCATGGCATCAACGGTAGCACACCGGCTGAACTGATGTTCAACCGAACTCTGCGAACCCATCTTGATGTTATGAAGCCTTATACTGCTGAGCCTGAGGCTCCAACAAACCCGACTAAGGACTTGCCAGAAGGCGCAGAAGTCTTTTTCAAAGACATTCGCCCGTATGCACGAAGTCCCTGGCGCTTAGGCGTTGTCCTAAAACGGGAAGGGGAGGTGACGTATGTAATTCGCGTCCCTGGCCAACAACGGTTGGAACGACGTCACATCAACCACATTCGTCTCCATCCGGCGTCCTCCTCTTCGACGCTGCCGCCTTCTTCTTCGACGTCATCAACGTCTTCGACGCCGATCTCCAGCAACGTCGCACGCACCAGCGCATCTCCCGACCACAACACGAAGGACTCGTCGCACGTCGTTCCCCAGCCGCACTGCCACAGCTCCAACACAAGCACGCTCATGGACGCTCCAGCTCAAGCGGGAAGGGAATGATACGACCGACACTATGACACTACCGCCGTATGCTAATCTGCACCTCATGTTCATTATATAAGCGCTCACGGCCGTGTACCTAGGGTTCAGTCAGACATAAAGTCTTATCAGGATGCCAAAATCAAGCCGTCTTTAGACGAGACAACCCAAGTCGTGTTTTATGCCGTGTTAGTGTACTCCTTTCCGCATTCTTGGGTCCACCACGGCACGGCTACATGGTACGTAATGGGGCACCACGGGTACGGGCACGGCACGGATGGGTCTACCACGGGCACTGGTACGCGGCACGGGGCACCAGCGCCGATCTCTAATATCTAGCGCAGTTGTGTAACAGTGTTTATCTTAAAGTTCTGCGAGCGTAAATCGTGATAAATACTCGGAGATATGGTACTAGATACGGCGCGGTAGCTCCAGCGTGGCTTAGACTGCTGCACCAAAAACCAAAATCGGTTTTGTACTGTTTTTTTACTGAATTTGTATTTACTGAATTTGCATTTACTGAATTTGCATTTACTGAATTTTTTTACTGAATTTGCATTTACTGAATTTATTTTACTGAATTTGCATTTACTGAATTGACCTGTAGCCGTTTCAAGCTAGCGTAGAGCGTCGGTAGCACGAGACAACGGCCGTCTAGGTTTAGTGTTTTTTGCAGTAGACCCGGTTTATTTTATACTTACGTCCCACACCGCTGACGAGAACCTCAGCCGTTGCAATGCACAGTCTGGTGATTACATACCCTTGTTTCCTGGCTGCGTCTGAATTCAGGCTTTAAGGTTCTGTTGCGGTTTGCAGTTCATGTGTTTCGGACACCTCGCTCTTGCCGAGCCCACCGAGCCTTTTCGATCAATTTTAGGCGGAAATTCTGTCTTTCAGTGAAAATTTGCTCTGATGGTGCCGACCTGCGGTCGTACCTTCCCACCTGAACATAATTTGTTTTCTGGGCGCTCCCTGTTGGCAACACTTGTAAGAAAGGACTCGACCGCCCGAGGAACGTCCAGTCCTAATGTCCTAACGGCCAGTACGTTGCGACTTCGATGTATCCCAAGAAGCATACAACGCGTGTGTCCCTGCGTCCAACTGCAATGAAGTACTGTTCGCACGGACTTAGAACCGGATTGAAGAAATAATAAACGGGGTAGGGCATCGCCGCTACTCTTTCTTCCTCATCAGGCTGTTCGAGAAGACGTCGGCAGAGAACCGTAGAGGGTTCGTTGCCATACACGTAGTATAGGTGACTATGCACAACGCCGAGAGGCGAACATTTGCTAGGAGTGTCGTAGTGGAGAATGTTTGCCATATATTCGGTCGATCTTGTCGCGAACAGGATCAGGGCTAGGCGAGCCTCCGTGCGACCATTTGCGGAGGTCGGTTACAGCTACTGCCAGATGGCTCAGGTGGAATAAGGGCGCTAGTTGACAGCCAACTAGCAAGCGTTTGGCGAAGCCTCGGGTTGATCCACTGATCGGTTTGGCGAATGCCAGTCGTTGTAGAAACGATTTACCTCAAACTTGGGTATATAAACGGTGAATTAAATACGTGCACGCAGCATCCAAGGTGGTCTGAAACCGAATATTCGGTATCGACCCCAAATGCCTCAAGGCTACGAACTGATCGGGCTACGACCTGCTGGTCAAAGCGCCCTCTCAGTAAATGGAAGCATGAGTAAGGCAAAGTAAATTAGCATCAATGGGCCTGTGAAATAGGGAAAGGAAAAGGGCCAATATTGACCCAGGTTAGCCGCAGTGCAACCATATGGTTGTAGTCGAGAAGGCCAATATTGGCCACACGGGACGACGCGAAGAAAGCCGGCGCACACGGGAAGAAAACACGGTCGTATGGCGGTGGCCGGCTGAAGTGGCGCTTATATACGGCCGGGAGCCCGCCGGGTAGCCCACGCGGCGACCGAAGTCGAAAGGTCGTCGTCCACCGCTGGCCGATTCGACGAGGACGGTTAGGTCCGATGGACTCCCACCACAGGGGAGTCGACGCGGAGCACAGCGGAGAGTTGTGTGTGCGGGTCAATATTGACCCGCATTCGACGCGAAGAAGGCCGCATGGCGGCGACGGTAGCGCGGCGATTCGAACCGGGCGCACGCATGCAAAAATCGTTCTCGCAATCGATTGTGTTTGCGACACTCCCGAACGACGACGAAGAAGCCGAGGGAGCGAAGTTCCCGAGGCGACGACGAAGATGATGTCGAAGGCGTCGAAGCTGGAGCCGGATTGACGACGGTGCGACATCGAGGCCTTGACGAAGGCGGAGAGGCAGGAAGGTGACGTCCTCGAAGCGTGGAGGCCATAGGGCCTATGTGGTGGCGATGTAGATGGGCGGCTAACCCGGGTGGAAGCGGTGCAAGCACCGCTCCCATAGTGAGGGGGAGATAGAGAACATAAAGGAAATAAACAATAAACTAAAACGTGGAACTAGTAACGAAGAACTGGAACGAAATAAACAAAGGGAACGAAAAGGGGAAAAGGTGGCTAATGACGAAGCTCGACGTCCTCGCGATACGGTGTTCCGGACGGCGGTGGCCGTTCCTTCCTTGCGAGAATGACGCACTCGATGTTGCCGTCCTTGTCGTAGACGATGCGTTCGGCGGGGCGGATGTACGGCACTTCGTCGTAGACGATGCGTTCAGTGCCGCTGCTGTTGATGTACGACACGCGTGAAGCCGCAGCTTCGTTGGCGGCAGTGGCTACAGAGCAGTGTCCCGATGGCTTCATGGCATCGGGCCCTCCGGCAGGCGGCGACAAAACACCAGATGGTGTGGCGGTGGTGCGGTTGAGGAAAGGTTTGACGTATCCTTCGCCGACCAGCATGCAACCAATATTGGTTTTTACGATGGAGAACCGGTCCGATGAGCTAAGGAAGTCCAGTTTCGTCGGCTTCGACTTTTGGAAAAGATGATGGTAGTTGACTCCGATGAGAAGGTCTGGTTGTTCCATATGGAAGCTGACGTCATCCGGCAGAGTAGGGCGTCGCTCATTAAGTGCCCTAGATAGGGCTTGCTTCGAGAAGCTTGCGACGGGCATGTCGTTGGTGATGTGGTCGACCGCATGAACGTCAAGGAGCATGATAGTGCCGTTCTGCGTCTTGACGTAAAGCTCGGTTTTTGTTGCATCCAGATGGAGCTTCTCAGCACGGCCGAAGGTGGAGATGTTGAGGGTCTCCTGCTTTTTGTTAGGCAGTCCGAGTTCATCCGCTAGACGGCGAGTGACGAATGAACCGGTAGAGCCGGAGTCGAACATGATTGTTACTGTCTTCTGCTTGGACGACTTGACATGGCCGACTGGAGCACGAATGCATTCATGCAGAAAGACCCGATCGTGATGAGGGCGTGGACCGCTGTCGCAATAGCGGCTTTCGGGAGACGCGTTTAATGAGTACGAGTGCGATTGTTCGTCGGGCTCGCTTTCCAGGTCGCTCGGTGGTCCGCTGGCTGTTTCGTCATCAGATGATGACTCGCAGTTGTAGGTAGCAGATGCTACATTAGCTGTCACGCGGCGACGTCCCTGCGGGCGATCAGGTTCACCTTTTCGACATAGCGCCATATGGTGCTGTTGCTGGCATTTCGTGCACTTTCTGGTCTTTCGCGGGCAGTCGTTGACCCAATGACCACGTCGAAGGCACTGAAAGCATAGTCCGTATTTCAGGACGTATGCCCATCGGTCCTCAGATGAGGAAACTTTGCGGCAGTCCGACGACCAGTGGCTACTGGAACTGCAGAAGACGCATCGAGTAGAGCCAGTTGTAGCTGCGGCGTACGTGCCCGGTGCGGATTCGTGCTCCTGGATGTGTGTCCGTGAGGCGACACATGCCGTGTCGTTCCATCCGATTGCCTTTGCGGGCTTCGTGACAGCTGCCTGGGCGTCGTATGCTGCAACAGACTCGTCGAGCTGCGCTTTCTCCTCGAGTATGCGAATGAGTGACTGCGTGTTCCACTCCTTGAAGCGCATCCTTTGCTGGAGAGCGTAGGTCCGCACTGCAGGATGGAGCTTGCTTTCCAGCAGATGCCGGATTGTCGTCTGGTTCGAGTCAACGCTGATCGCCTTTAGGTGCGAACACAGGCGGTAGACGGAGTCGACGAAATGACGCAGCTCATGCGCTCGTTTCCCTGGCGGTTTCAGGGATTCCAGTTCCTGCATGACCCGTATTTCGATGAGTTCGGGGCGGCCGTAGCGATCTGCCAGGTTGTACTGCTCCAGGTTGATGTCCTCTAGCGAGTACGTGAGGTCGAGCACCACCGGTTCGTTCGAAGAAACTTCTCGATGAAAAGATGTGTTCTGACCATATGGTCTTGACTGACTAGCTGGTGCACCAGATGGTGTGCTGTCAGCATGCGGCTTTGCATCAGATGATGCTTGAAGAGTCTCAATATTTTGAGACACTTCGTTGAGGAGCTGCTCCAACGCCTTGGCCTTGCTAACGATGTCGCCGGGCAGGGTGCGAAGCTTGTGTTCAGTGCTGAACGCATCGAAGGTGTCGTTGGCTTCCTTGCACTCTTTCGAGCCCATAGGAATGCTGGTGATCTGCGTGCCCCAGCGGTGGACGAGCTCGTTGATGGAGTTGAGCAGCTCGTTACAGGCGTCGTGGTCATCGGAGAGCTCCATATGGAGCGTTTGTTGGCGCTGGAGTTCGTCAGCAGCGGCTTTTGTGGTGTTGATCCCGCATGAATAGTCCTTCTTGGAGAGCTCAGTGAAGGCGTCGATCCATCGGACGAGAAGGTGTTGGAAGGCAGCGGACATGGTCGCGTAGGTGACGGGTGGTGTCGTCGAGAGCGGTGTTGAAGTGCAGCAGCGGTAGCCGAAGGTCCGGTCCAGACAGCGAGGTGAGTTCCCCAGATGTCGCGAACAGGATCAGGGCTAGGCGAGCCTCCGTGCGACAATTTGCGGAGGTCGGTTACAGCTACTGCCAGATGGCTCAGGTGGAATAAGGGCGCTAGTTGACAGCCAACTAGCAAGCGTTTGGCGGAAGCCTCGGGTTGATCCACTGATCGGTTTGGCGAAAGCCAGTCGTTGTAGAAACGATTTACCTCAAAGTAGGGTATTTAAACGAGAATTAAATACGTGCACGCAGCATCCAAGGTGGTCTGAAACCGAATATTCGGTATCGACCCCAAATGCCTCAAGGCTACGAACTGATCGGGCTACGACCTGCTGGTCAAAGCGCCCTCTCAGTAAATGGAAGCATGAATAAGGCAAAGTAAATTAGCATCAATGGGCCTGTGAAATAGGGAAAGGAAAAGGGCCAATATTGACCCAGGTTAGCCGCAGTGCAACCATATGGTTGTAGTCGAGAAGGCCAATATTGGCCACACGGGACGACGCGAAGAAAGCCGGCGCTCACGGGAAGAAAACACGGTCGTATGGCGGTGGCCGGCTGAAGTGACGCTTATATACGGCCGGGAGCCCGCCGGGTAGCCCACGCGGCGACCGAGGTCGAAAGGTCGTCGTCCACCGCTGGCCGATTCGACGAGGACGGTGGGGTCCGACGGACTCCCACCACAGGAGAGTCGACGCGGAGCACAGCGGAGAGTAGTGTGTGCGGGTCAATATTGACCCGCATTCGACGCGAAGAAGGCCGCATGGCGGCGACGGTAGCGCGGCGATTCGAACCGGGCGCACGCATGCAGAAATCGTTCTCGCAAACGATTGTGTTTGCGACAGATCTGAATAACAAAGGTGGCCACAATACTTTACGCCAAGAGTAAACTAGTATCTGGAATATATGCAGTAATTCGCATATAAAACCAACGAACGCGAAATACCAAGGTGGCGCATTCTAAAACGACCGTCCGATTGAGGACCGGAAGGTTATACACCCTCGCTCTGGGCAATGCAGTGTATACGGCCCGAATGAAACCATGCATGTACAGACATGGGGATTTATTCAGGTATTGAAGAAGCGGAAACAACTCCTATAGGGAAAATTAGTGGATGCAGTTAGTGTTTAGCCAGTGAAGCCATCGTAAGGGGCATTTATGTTCATCACAGGGTAGGCTTCAACTTGCTCGTATCATACACAACATTGCAGTAAAACGACCGAGTTTGGACCGCGCAACCAAAATTAAATTCCACGACAAACCGAACGGGCCTAGAACTTTCATTTTCCGTAGCGCCTTACCCGTTGACGCACGCGACGCATGTCCTTTCAAGGCCTGACGCGCACGCGCAAACAACGTTGCCCACAGAAGGGTGCATGGCCGTAGAAACACGTTCAGATGAGAACTACAGATGACGTAAGAGAGTCTCGGCGTCAAAACGCTGCGCGTTTTTTAAAAGGGTTCCATGCTTCGCCCCATTTCTTTAAAGTCCGATTTATCGACAGGCATAAACTAGCCGATACGGACAGAGTTCCCAGTGGTTACTTGCTTACCTAGTTTACGATGTGAAACGACTCTGACAGACGTTAGAGGCCAAGCTGCTCTATTTATTTACATCGAATGCTTGAATAGACAGTAGCGCTATTACAGTTACGTGAGGATCTCTTGAAATGCACAAGACCTTTCGATGCGCGCATGTCATGTCAATAGTCGACGATATTAGTTAGTATGGCCTAAATAGTAGACCTAACATATAGAATACACTACGGAAACGAAGTGACCAAGACACTACAGACGTTGTCCATACGCGGGTCTTGAGGAATGCTTTGTGCAAACGTACCTGCTCAAGCACTCGGTAGATCTTGTTCCAGGTGTGGACCACGTTCTCGGTCATGGCCTGATCGCCCAGGACCACCTTGAGCATGCTAATGAGGCCTAAAAAGGTTTCCCTGTGAGGCTTCACAAATGAACTGTAGTCAGCGGCCAACCGAGTAATAGACCCGCCGGGTTGGGCCTCAAATTCTAGGGCTTGTGCGGGCCCGGACCTCGTTGCAGTGCAAAAAGTCAGTAAAGCCATTTCCTTTGCAACTGTCGTGTCGCTTTCCACAAACCTTCCACGAAAGCCTTCCTCACGAGCGTCGGGCAGACGTCGATCATTATGCAGTGATGGACGAATCCTTTCAGCATGCCCGCTAGCCCGGTAAAACCGCTCTCGGGAGAGTAGAACTCGATCGTCGACTCGATGATCTGTGTCGATGGGGTCATGCTAAGGCTTCAAGGGCTTCTTACTTGAATGACTTCGTTGGAGAACTTCGTGAAGACCTCGCCATCGTCCTCGAGCGGTACAGGAAGTGAGGTCTTGTACTTGTCGAGGAGCTCTTTGTAGGTCTAAACAGTAAACTATTTGCTGTAGACCAAGCGCACTAAAGGCCTAAAATACCTTCAGTGCGATCCCGGTCACCAACTTCCCGCACTCTTCCAGGCCGAAGTCTTTGACGCGCTTCCACATTTTCTGGACGCCGTGCATCTCCGATGGCGTCAGGCACTGCGCGAGGTAAGCATGACGCTGCAGCGCAATGCCGTAGCCGATGTTCGACTTCATGGTGTTCCATAGCTGCAAGTTGTGGATGACCCACTAGGCAAAGAAGGCAACCAGTCTTCTTTCCTATTGGAATTTAGTCGTCGAAATGGCTTGATAGGAAGGACGGGAAGAGAAGCCAAGCTTCTGGGTGCCCAACCTTCACTAAACTCAATTTCGCCCGATGTTGTATCATTTCGACTTCGCGCGATCGATATTGAATCTGGGCGGTTTTCGCCCGTTTCCAACATCGGTCGCCTAAAGCCAATTTCGGGCGGAATTCAGCATAGGGCGCAACATATCGACGATTCGGTACTGAATAGGGTCTACCTTTAAGATACCCCAAACGCAGGTCTGGTAAAGCTACCTGGTTCCAAGCGTTTTCTAGCCTCTCGTCCAGGCTCTCCGTGGTGTCTGCCAAGAGCTCCTTGAGCGCCTTCATGAAACCGTCGTGGATGAGCTAAATCATGTTTCATACTCTCTGAAGATGGAATCATCGATATCTGTTTTTGTTTAGCCCCTAAAACATGTCTTTGTCAGAGCAAACTGAGTAACTGAACAGACAAATCATTTGAAATGTGGACACATATAGCTGCTGCTGCTGAGATCAACTCATTCGAGCTTACCTCTAAGTGGGGCTCATATGCGTCGTAGAAAAAGTGGTGGGCACCGATAGCTTGCAGAAGCTTAGCCATCCCGTTCGGATCGTCCAGGTTGTCCATGACCATCGTCAGCGCGGCTTGCACGGAGGCGCAGTGGGTCCTAAATTCACGTTCCCTAAAACATCGCTTGTCGTAACCAACGCTTCTATTGGAGAAACGTATTTTTCCGCTAGACTTGCTTGCGTTGGGCAAAGAAAGTGATTCCCCTCCATCAAACTCCGATGTACTTAGCTGATTTCTGCTTTCGAGAGTAAAGCTTCCAGCAAAAACTTTCAAAATGCGAGTAAAAGTTCGATGATGATTGCTGGTGGCGGGCTAAGAAACCTTTTTTTTTAAAACGAAAGTGCTCAGATTTACATTGGCATGGCTTCAACTCAGGTTATTTACTCTTTTTTGTCAATCAGCCTTTCCTCGCACATTCAGCGATTATTTCCCTAGGTTACTGCTGTGCACAACGCTGCATTAACGCGTTCGTGATGCTGTGAATAGTCGCAGAACTTCGCATCTTTTTGAAAAGGTCATAAAATTTTTGTTTGCTGCATCCAGCGATTGTACCGACACTTCCGGCTTACTTGAATTGCACATTTCTCGTCAACGCGCTGACGAGATCCTCCTGACCGACGGCAAAGTCTCGCGTGAACTGCCAAATGGGGCGCATGTGTTGCTCGTCCGTGAGCACATGGATGAACATCCGCTGGATTACCGCCATCTAAAGCAGATGGCTCGGAATAGCGCGACAATATGCCGTCAGCATAATTGGGTTAGGAAGCGAACGTGGGTTCAACTAGGTTTGCAAAGTTCATACGACATTAGAAGGTCGTCATGCAACAAAGCGCTGCTCAAGGATCGCCTGAATCGTTGTGAACCATGTGGCCTTTTGTCTTAAGCCCAGCTCCTGGGTCTAAAAACGAACCAAAACCGTTGCCTTCGCCAGGTAGCAGTAAAGAATTCCACGATTGACCATAGCGACCTAAGCCGTAAAGTCCCATTCCATTATAGCATCGGACACGACATCAGACGGACGTCCGATCACATACTTTTTCGTGGTTTTTCATGGCTGTCCCAATCGTCTTTTTAGGTGTTTTTAGTGGAAAATAACAAACTCTGAAATTCTTGTTTCCTTTTCGCTGTAGTAAAGCGATTTATCTTCAGCATGCATGTAACAACATGATCCTACATCGAACACGTCTGCATGGACAAACGGACACAGCATAGCTTTTAAAGCAACCGAAGCCTACACCTCGACATATCCGTCCAAGCTGTGGCGTACCAAAAATCCGAGTTTAGGGGCAGGGATAGAGCGCAAGGTGGGCCAAGATTCTCACCGCCAAAAATTTTCCTTGGTTCCCCATTGCCTATAATGATGGGTCGGTACCCCTTTGCTAGTTTTCGGACCCCCTCCCCCCGCCAGATTATAGGGGGATCCCCCCCCTGCCCCAAAGATCGGTATGCCGATGTGTCTAAACTATAGTCGGATATAAGACCCTCTTGAAGTCCTGGTCAGGTGCCCAAGAGCGACAAAGTTTGCAAACCTGCATGTTGGTCTTATAGAGCTGAATCCAGTGGGCCCGAGCCAGATGGGTCTCCTCCGAGTAGTCGTCGTCGCTGTCGATGATTCGCCGTTGCTCGCGCTCGGAAGCACTTTCCAGCGACTGACGACGAGCACGCGCGCCTTCACTATCGCTGCTCGAGTCGTACGTGGAGTCGTCTGTCATCGCGTTCAGCTCGTGGACGTCAATGGAGAAGTCGCGCAAAATCCCCTGCAAAGCGAAACACTAAGCGATCGGCTGGATCGGGCCGTAAATAGGGGCCGTATTCAAGGCTTCAAGGCGAGACGTATTTGTCGAACTGTCAATGTAGCCCTATGGGCCAAGTTCCGAGCCTTTATTTTAGTCTATGGGGAAAAGTTGCCTGGAACTGCAACATTGTCCAAAAAGAAGGGTCCCACCAAAGATGCTAAAAAACGTTTAATTTTGAATTTAAGCCCCAAAACTGGAGCTCCAAAAAGAGCGAGCACATAGCTAAAGAGCAGAAACATCGCACGCTAACAAATAGGTAGGTCGCAGCAAGTCCCAAATGAAGGCACTTACCCTCTGGTAATCGTGGTACATCGGGAAACAAAGAGGCGTAGCCGAGCACAAAGATTCGAACCTGAATAGCGGTAATTAGTCCCGCAGCGATTCAAAGCATAAAATTCGTCATAGCAAGCGCAGGTGGCAGTAAATTAGCTCAATACTAGCCAAAGTACTAAAGTTAGCAGGATAAAAAGCGCATTCATAAAGGCTTCAGGGACGTAAATGAGACCGCCCGCCTGGCGAGGCTTTCATTCCGGACACGCTTTTAATTTCGAGGCACAATCCGCCTAATCTCATCCAGGCTCGATCAGGAGCGCTCCACGACGACGACGCTACGCAGGCATGAGCGAGCCATTAGCGATGCCGCTCGCCTCCCCGGCAGTGGGATAAAGTTCGTTAATGAGTGCACCGCACGGCAGGTCGCCCTTCCAGTGGCTCCCTGGCATAGCTGCCTGAAGATGAGGGATGTCCTCTGCCGCGCGTGAGCCGGAAACCGGAAGCGACTCACGCCAACGATGACGACGCAGCGACGGAAGCGGCGCGTCAGAAATGAGTGGAAAACGCCGCTGGAAGAAGTGCGTCGAAATGAGTTTGGAGAAACCGATACTAAGGCAGAATGAAGGTTGTTTTGAAGCCTTGTACTTCCGCAAGGAAGGGGTACTGTTAAGGGAGCGTCCAGAAACTCTGTGATGATCACGGGGAGGGAGGGGGGTAGCCGAGCCTCATCACGAAGCCATCACGGGGGAGGGAGGGGGGTCAAGCCCGATGATCACGTGATCATGAGCACTAGGTAAAATCGCGACGTCAGCTTGAATTTCCAGAAAAAAATTATAATATTTGCTAAATTTTCGCCCAACAAAGTCGTTGTAGCATGCAGCGTCGACTATTTGAAACCAAAATTTAGTACTGTGGTTGTCAATTTGTCGCTGATGCCTAGATTAATCATACGCCTTTTAGCAAGGTTAATCGGCCGTATTTAGCAATTTGATCCCGTGATATCACGGGGGGGGGGAGGGGGGGGGGGGTCAGTGGACCTATCACGGGCCGATCACGGGGAGGGAGGGGGGTCCAAAAAAGTGGCCCGTGATCATCACGGAGTTTCTGGACGGCCCCTAATAGTGACGCCATGAAGCAGGTAAGCAAGCGAAATGTTTGCCCGTAATTCGTTGCTGAATATTTGTTAGTACCTGCTATGACACAATTCATGGGGGATCTTTAGAGCATGGAACTTTTTTTCAAGCGGCTTCGTGGGAGGGTAATCTACATCTTGCAGCCGTTTATGTTTCTCCGCCAGGAAACGTTTCCGGCTATCCGGCAACGTGAAAATACGATCGGCTGCAACTTGTACAATGGGAACCTGTAGAGCAAGGAAATAATTAGAATTTTTAGGGCTCAACTTCGTGTAGGTCCCAGAGACAGGCCAGCGTCACTTAGCACATTTCTCGGCCATTGCGCGAGCATTCTTGTTAAGTTGTAACAAGCATGTTAGAAGCTGGTGTAGGAAAGAAGTTTTTTCAGCACGTAACTAAAACGATTTATTTCTCAAAGAAGTGGTCCTGTAAACATGTACGGCAAACGAAACTTCCAACGGGGACGACAATTGCGGAAGAGGGCTAACGACGGATATCCCCAAAGATCGTCTGCAGCGTCCGAATGAGGCTCGTCCTAGCCTTGTTCACGACGCACGGTTGGCCCTGCACCACGTGGGACTTCTTGCGGAGGCACTCCTCCGCTGAGACGACGTCGTAGAACTTGACGAAAGCGAAACCGCGCGGCTTTCCGGCGTTCACTCCTTCGTAGTGCTTGATGATGTTGACCTGAAATATGTGATTTGAAGGTTTTACGGGCTATTAGCATTATCTCTAATCGTGCGGCTTTCGGCCCGGGACGGCCCCCGAAGAGCGAAAGCTCGCATCCTCCGCCCCCAAGCTTAAACCTGATTTTTTACTACCTATTTGGAGTTTGAGAAGGGCCGCCGCAGGCGATACCAGCGACGGCTCGCGCACAGGATTGCCTTTCAGCACCCCCCCCCCTGGTGATGCCCCTTTCAACTACTCTAATCCTTATGGGTTGTATTGGAGTAGGGTATTACTGGAAATTCGATAAAATCTTAAAGAACATAAGAACATTGAAGCTCATCTCAGGCGTCCAAGAGGAACTTACTCTTCACTTTCTTGAAAAATTACTTCTAGCGCACCTTCCTCACCAAGTGAAATACTATCTACCTACACCCAAAAGGAGTGTCCTTTGGAGGCGCATGCTGTTGGAAAGAGGATTGCTAATGGAAGAAGTACGTCATGCGGGAAACTGATGAAGCATTAGAGAGCATAACTATATTGACCGTTCCCGCTCGGACATTCGGTCTTACCTTCTGAACACCGCCGAACTGTTGGAAGTACTCCTTCAGCGCGTCTTCGGTGTGAAACTCGCGAATGCCCGAGATGTAGACGCTGTTCGGGTCCTCCATCCTGTCGTTTGGGGACTGCTAAACGCTTCGAATGTTGGCATTAAAAGTGGTCGTACAGCTTTTATTGCGCACGTTATTTGAGAAAAATTGTGTGCACATAATTTTTATTACAGTTGTTCACCGTAGCGTTAGCGTAAGTTGCGCGTTCTTGGACACTCCAGCAACACCTCAGCTCACAAAACTGCGAGTACAGGCAGCTCGAGGAGGCTGCATAAAGAGTGGTACTACAGGTCGAAATTCAGCTAGTTTTGGAGAACCTTTAAGTACGATCTACGAACCAGTGAAGAAATCGAAAATAAGTGCGATACTCCGGGAAATGGATGGTATTTTCCGTTAAAACAGTGTAAGATGGTATGCTTCGTGGGTTAGTCATCTGTGTGAAGTTGACGTGAATCTGTGTGAAAGGCCAAGCGATCGGCGTGGGATGTGCTTGCTATGGAATGCGGGAGACGGCCGCATAGCTTGCGGTAAGCAATCCGTCGGAACGGAAGCAAGATCAGTTTGGGACCACGCGTGATAGCCGACGGTCGCAAGGCGACGCCGGGCTCAGGAGCGACTATGGAGAGAAGTCCCAAAGGCTTGTTCTGCTTAAGAACAGGTTGGATCATCTGCTTCGCGTAAACCGCATGTTGCCACGAAATGAGTTGCCACGTAAACATAAATAAGCCAAAAGCCGAAACCAGGGTATAAATACGCATAGGCGAAAGTCAAACAACAAATTGCTCGAATTCTCAATTTGGCGACGCTACAAAAGGTTTCGAAATGCGATGCGCCCTAATACTATGGCTGGCGTTATGATCAGGCCTTTCCGTTTAAGAAGCAGCATTCGACAAAACAGTGAGTCATCGCCTTCCGCATGCCACATGTGCAGACAACAACTTTTCGGTTAGCACGTTGGCAACGATGACTCAGCTGTATTTGCACGCACCACTAATAAAATAAAACGTATTTAGTTGTTTCGGAAAAAGCAGTGTGCAAGAAGTAGGTATGCCTCTGCGCTAAAGCTGGTGTGATTCGGATTAGGCTTCGATATTTAGTGTTTGTAGATTCCGTATATAAAGTTTCCCTGCTCTGGGAAGTTCTCTCTCCCTCAGATACAGGGAACAGGCGTCAAGAGGAGGAAACTGCCTCAGAAGGGACCGGGACAGTAAAACTTTCCCTGTCCTGCCCGCCCAAATTCTACTTGACGCATTTGTTGATCAGATCAGACCCTGGATCAGAAAGTTCAAAGCAGTCAAAATCGGCAACCGAGTAAGGCCGTACCGTACCGCCGTACAATCGGTACTTACGGTACGCGTGTGTCAGACCAGTACCGCTTACGGTACGGTACGGATGGTTCGTAGTACGGTGCGGCTCCGATTTGCTTGATATTTAGCACTAGTACGACCCGTACTGGTACCGTACCGTACCACGACACGTCCTGCCGTAGCATAGCGTGCTGTACGGTACGGAGTGCGACACGGGGTGGGTCGGTACAGCCCGGAGTATCGTACTGGTGCCGATTGCCTGTCTTTAAGTAAGTCAGGTAGAGACGCTGCCTGCTCGAAGCTCAAGCGAGAAGCTATTGTCGAAAGCTCGATGTGGCAAGTTTCTATGCCCCGGGACAAGGCAGTAGCATAGTAAATGGTGCAATCTTGTTCACAAGATTGTAATTGTCTGATTGAACTCTCATAGCAGTTACCCTCGCATGGCAGTTCTTGCCTCATAAATGGTGACTCACGATCCGAACTTTTGGATCCCTGCGCACTCGGAACTTTTCGTTCGGTAAACGAGAAAACAACCCTCTTGTTGTCCGTTCGTCTGAGCGCGAGGCTTACCCGGGCTTAAGCCTCACGAGGACACCAGAAAACATCCACTCCCCGCGAGTAGTGCTCTGNATAAATAAGCCAAAAGCCGAAACCAGGGTATAAATACGCATAGGCGAAAGTCAAACAACAAATTGCTCGAATTCTCAATTTGGCGACGCTACAAAAGGTTTCGAAATGCGATGCGCCCTAATACTATGGCTGGCGTTATGATCAGGCCTTTCCGTTTAAGAAGCAGCATTCGACAAAACAGTGAGTCATCGCCTTCCGCATGCCACATGTGCAGACAACAACTTTTCGGTTAGCACGTTGGCAACGATGACTCAGCTGTATTTGCACGCACCACTAATAAAATAAAACGTATTTAGTTGTTTCGGAAAAAGCAGTGTGCAAGAAGTAGGTATGCCTCTGCGCTAAAGCTGGTGTGATTCGGATTAGGCTTCGATATTTAGTGTTTGTAGATTCCGTATATAAAGTTTCCCTGCTCTGGGAAGTTCTCTCTCCCTCAGATACAGGGAACAGGCGTCAAGAGGAGGAAACTGCCTCAGAAGGGACCGGGACAGTAAAACTTTCCCTGTCCTGCCCGCCCAAATTCTACTTGACGCATTTGTTGATCAGATCAGACCCTGGATCAGAAAGTTCAAAGCAGTCAAAATCGGCAACCGAGTAAGGCCGTACCGTACCGCCGTACAATCGGTACTTACGGTACGCGTGTGTCAGACCAGTACCGCTTACGGTACGGTACGGATGGTTCGTAGTACGGTGCGGCTCCGATTTGCTTGATATTTAGCACTAGTACGACCCGTACTGGTACCGTACCGTACCACGACACGTCCTGCCGTAGCATAGCGTGCTGTACGGTACGGAGTGCGACACGGGGTGGGTCGGTACAGCCCGGAGTATCGTACTGGTGCCGATTGCCTGTCTTTAAGTAAGTCAGGTAGAGACGCTGCCTGCTCGAAGCTCAAGCGAGAAGCTATTGTCGAAAGCTCGATGTGGCAAGTTTCTATGCCCCGGGACAAGGCAGTAGCATAGTAAATGGTGCAATCTTGTTCACAAGATTGTAATTGTCTGATTGAACTCTCATAGCAGTTACCCTCGCATGGCAGTTCTTGCCTCATAAATGGTGACTCACGATCCGAACTTTTGGATCCCTGCGCACTCGGAACTTTTCGTTCGGTAAACGAGAAAACAACCCTCTTGTTGTCCGTTCGTCTGAGCGCGAGGCTTACCCGGGCTTAAGCCTCACGAGGACACCAGAAAACATCCACTCCCCGCGAGTAGTGCTCTGCCCGTTTCGCAAGCCACGCGGCAGGCGGGCGCCAGAGTAAACAAACTTGTTTTCCCGAGGTCCGCTCAAGCATTCTCCTCCGAGGGAGGTTATAAAGCGCACGTAGCCCAGCAGCTTTAAAAGCGCTGCCCTTCCGCAAAGAAGCGCTGCCCTTCCGCTTCTGCAAGCGCCTTTCCAGTTTTGCTTTTTTTGTTGCAACTCGTTTTTCCCGCGTTTTGTCAGTTGCACTATTCAGATGCCCCTCGAACAACGGTTCATGTAATCAGTTTATCGCTTTTTTAAATGCACGGCTAGGACGCTACATGTGACTGAACGGTTAAGGGGGCACCTTAATGAATGTTTTCGGCCCCTTAATTTTGCTTTTGACCCTTCTTTTGACTTGGGGAAAGCTTGAACGAAAGCAGCCCGCCGCAAGCGCTGATAAGGGGATTTTTAGCGTTTTCGGTGCATTTCTACCATGAAGTTGTGGGAATTTTGCCATTGAGGCCGACGTAAAGCCGAGCGCAGATGGCCCCAGAGGAAATTTTCGGAATTCCTCTGAGAGAGAGGGAGACGGCGGGGGGGGGGGGGTCGTCCTTACTCATTTAAGACAATGACATGGACTGCTAACACCGATGCACATCTTAAACTTTGGGTCCCTTAACCGAGCCGTTGGAAGGCTTTCGTTGCGAACGAATATGGGTGAATTTTTGCCGATCTTCGGCACCTTACCACTTAATTTTCGCGGTGATTCTGCACTTGCCTTTTGTCGCTACTCTCCGTCCATATAACGCTTCCTCCTCCTTCAGATCCCAACACTTCGACAATGCTTCACAATCAACGCGCTGCCGCTCATCCCGGCATCTACGGTCATCGCGACCCGAAACTGGCCGACCGTCCGGACGAGCCGGTCGTGATCGAGACCGACGACGACGGCAAGGAAAGCATCACCGATCGCGTGAAGGGCGCATGCCACAGCTTGGCGGACAATGTGCGAGAAGGCGTTCATAAGGTGGAGGACAAGTTGCACATCGGCCACCACGAGCCACGTTCGCGTGATCTCCAATAAGCAAGCGTGAGGAACCTCAGCAGTCATCCGAAGAAACGTCGCTTATGCATCTATGCCCGATACATTTTGTACATTTTCGGAAAACGATTCTCTCCAAAATGACTATTGCGAATTTTCATCAGTGTTGAATCTTAGCGTCTTTACAAAGCGGGTATTAGGATGTTTTCAGACTGCTTAGAGTTAGCCTCGCTACGCCCTGAAATTAAGGGACGCCGCGGCCGGAATGCGAGTATAATAGAGCCAGAGAATGATATCGGTTCGTACCACGGGCTGTCAATCCCTGCCGGTACGAGATGAATGATTTCCTCGGGGAGGAAGGGCAGGGGTCAGTGTGGTGGAGTGGCCCGAAAGCCCCTGAAACACACTAGCGTTGAGGCCTCGACAAGGCTTCCAGTGGCACGAAATTCATTCAAATTCGCACAAGCGCTTGTGTTTGCACACAGAACAACATCCCATACTAATTCGAGACTTAAGCTGTCGGGGCGTAGGACGTTTTTGTCGAAGGCGCACACGGGAGAGGCCAGTTTTTGCCATACTGCGAACAGCACAAAAGGGTTCTGCCTATGGCTGAAGTAGCTCGGAGGCTTTCGGTCTGAGGAAGCTCTATCAGCGGCATCGCATGCGAGCTACCTTTCCAACCAAAATGACCACAAGAGTCTCTTTCCAGCCGCTTACCATTGCTACGCCAATGAATGCTCAAGAACAAGTTCTTGCTATGCTAATACTTTTCCTTAATTGATCGCTCATCACTAAGATTGTTCCGACGCTTTATTGCTTGTGCGTGTTAATTGGAAAGAACGGCGTTTAGCAAGTAAGTCCAATTAAGCCTCAAATTCATCATGGTAGATGAGGTACTTTCCGCCATCGACGCGCTTGAAGACCTGCTCGAAGGCTTTCACCACGCTCGGCTTCTCCTTCTCCCAGTAGCTGCCCTGCAGGAAGAGGTACTCCCCATCCGCTGACTGACCGACTTTATCGTGACGGGTCTAAAATATTGTAATAAAGTACATAAATGTAAGAGTATAAAAAGAAACATGCGAGTTTCTAGAACTTACCCCGAATGCGTCGGCCTTGAAGACCTTCATGAACTCGGTGTAAGCGGCGGTGATTTCTAAATGGGTACAGGTCGTAGCGGTCTTCTTGTACGCATAAAAGACTCAGGAGTGTTTTATGCTTACCTTCCGTCCCGTACCAGGCCTTGCCGCCCCTCTGGACGAGCACCGCATGCGGATGGTAGTAGTCCTTGGCGAGCTTTGCGGCGTCACCAGTGTCGAAGGTCTTGTCGAAGCTCTTCTGCAGATCGGCGAGCGTCTGTGCCACTTCTGAAGCGATGAACATTTTCGATTACAAGAGATAAACACAAGTATATTAAACATATATGATCAAATATAATTAGCTTAAAGGGGTAATTTTATTACGAACCTTAGAGCCTGTACCTAGTGGGCATTTTCGGTTCCAGGAATGCACAAAATAGGATGGATGCCTCCACTGACTAAAGCAATGTTAGCAGAATCAATAAATGCTGTTCTTTCGGTAAAGTCTTTCGCGTACTCGATAAAATAAAGACGCCGAAGTTTGCCGATTTTCACTAGCGCCCTAAAGTGGGTGAAATTTATCGGTTGAGTACCTCAACGCAGAAAACACGGAGTGCGATGTAAGGTCTAAACTAGAGGCCAAATGCAGGGGACAAGACCAAAAGCTCTCGGTTTCTAGGAAGAACTTACGCGCTTGAGCCATTGTTCGTTGCTGCGGTTCGTTGCTGAAAGAGAGACGTATTCTACGGACAGAGATACCAGTCCTGCGATGCAAGTGCATTTTAAAGCGTTCTCAACCGTCGTGCTTCGCTTCCGCTCGCAACTACAAACTCCGAACTCAGCGCTGCCGAGTGGAAGCAGGGAGAAACTCCACTCCGGAGTTTGAGGGTTGATGGAAGCGAACGTGACAAGCGAGAAGAATGAGGCGAGTGTGATCAGGATCGTATTGGAATTGTTTGTGATCGTCCTGTGATTGAACTGTGGGCCAGTTGTGACTATTTTTTGCTAGCGCATTTCGCTTCGTGGTTAAGGCTGAAAGGGCCTTAATTCACCTCGAAGAACGGTCAAGAAAGATATAATATGAGCTCTAGATGACACTTCCCGGTAACGCGTTCCAAAACATAGCATCGACACTCCAACGTAAGATAACTTTTCGAAGGTGTTCTTCGGCATAATTGCCTTAGCGAGCTCTGCGGTATTCCGCGCGGTAAGGTGTACCGTTTCTACGCATCGGAGTTCGCTACACCGATGGACATGTCGGTATTTGGTCAGTATTCCGTATCGTGATGGCACGTTACGGGGTTTACTTCGGCAACGCCCCGATGTTGTGTAGTATTCCGTGTAGAAAGAATTTTGCCAAAGTTACGACATTTTGGTCGGCATTTTCTTAGATGTACCCAAGAAATTTTCCTTCGAAACAGTATCTTTTCCGCTGCTCGGCAGATGCGGACCGGCAGCCAAAAGGTCGACTGTGTCGTCGGATCGACACCTCTGTCTCCGTAAGATCTTTCTCTTAGTTGCCATGCTGCTTTTTAAAGAAAATGTTGTGACTTTACCGCAAATTAGTCGATCACAAAGTGGCCCATAACAGACTACGTTCCTCAGACTTTGAAGCACGGTTGACCACTGTGAAACGGAACAAGTTGGAGGCGTCATTTTTTGAGAACGGTCTCTGCGTCAACTTCACCTCTATTATTCTAGTACTCAAGAGCTAACTGGACAACAACATAGGTGTCAATTTGGTAATAGCCGTTGTTCGGTTAGTAAACAAACACCTAAGACTGAGACACAGACGGAGAACAGCTGACCCGGATGCCCTTTATGCTTTTTGCTTTTCAAAAGCGGTTTTCGCAAGCAAACATGGATTTCAAACCAGCGACAACTGGCTGGTCTAGTTCAGTCGAGACGCCTCTTTCCTTGCAGAAATGCCATAAAAGGCGAGGGGCTGCCGCACATATTTCTAAATCGACTTGACTCGGCATAACACCATCCGGCACCCTTCGCTAAGGATGACTTCCACTAAAATCATCGTTATTCTTGCCGTTTTTCTTATCGACTTGACATTCTGCGCCGATAAAGCGGAAGCTTTGCCTCAAGGTAGGTAACTGCAAGAGCGTCTGCAAATTCTCCGCGAAGTGAACTTCGTCCATTGTTTCCCTTCACCACTGTTTCGGTTTCCAATGGTGCTAGTGGCGTGAGCGGCGCCATTACGTACTAGGGCTGTGCGCCTCTAGGGTCAAGAGCCGATTCCGACCTGATCTAAAAACTTTAAATTATAATCCGGGTGTAGTTTACGCCCGTCAAAATGACCGAGTACCAAGGCCGATTCCCATTTAGCCCTGATGATGAGACCCCTTACGTGAGCCATGCCGTGATTTGAAAATATGTGCCGTGTTGTCGGTTCAGAAGCAATATCTTTGGTACTTTCATGGCTGACCACGGCCCGGGTACGTCAAGGCAAAAAAAGCGCCAGTTCGAGGGCTTGTATCCGCGTGACGCGAGTGCGGCATGACGTCATGAGTAACGGCACGTTAGAGGTGATTTACTTTTCGAGCGCTGCCCTTCATGGAGGAAAAATCAATGCGAATGATCTAGGTTAGTTTGGCTTTAAAAAGAGAGTGTTTAGGTTACCACCTGCGTGCCAAGCGTAATTGGCCGTTGGACAGTTCTCGGGCTAACGCGCAAATTGTAAACAACTACTACCAAGGCAAACCGGACGATGACTTCATCACTCGATACGTCCAAAAGCCTTTCGCTCGCTACGTCGGTCGTGCCCTCGGTGACGAGTTCTCAGCCGTCCGAGATTCCATCATCGATTATCAGAATCGCGGATATGACTTTAGCGATGCGCACAGGCTGGACACGGGATATAATCCCGTCAACTGGATGCAGTACAATTGGAACAACGATCAAGACGAGGCTAACGATCCATACGATCCTTTTGGAAATGAATGAAGAACCTTGGAGATGGTGTAAGTATGGTTCAGATCTTCCTGACGACACGATTGTCCAACTTGTCTGCAGGCAAAAGGTATCTAACCTCGTAACACGTTGTAATTATCTATGCCTTTTTCGCCGATGTTTAGACAGGGGTCTCAAACACCCCCGGAATTCCGGGGGTACCCCCGGATTTTGACCGTTTGCCCCGGATTTTCATAGGTAAAATCCGGGGGTTAAATTCAGCTTTTTTGCCTCTAACTTAAATTGTCACGGACTTGTTATAAGTTATAGGTGTTAACTTTGCTTCCCTCTTACGTATATAATCTTGCTTCCCCCTTACTCATAATTTTATTTTACCCCCCGGGAACCCCCCCCCCCCGCCGGGCGCTGCTCGCGATCAAATGCAATTCCAGAACGTGGAGTGCGCCGATATGCACAACATTTTCTGCGCGGACCGCGAGTTGTTGAAAAACGCACGTACTGTGGCTAAATACAGCACCTAGTTGTTAATCGGCATTGTTTGAAACGTCAATAAAGCTTAAAGCGTTTAGGAAACAACTAAATAGATACCCCCGGATTTACCCCCGGAATTTTACCCTGACCCCCGGATTT
Source organism: Aphelenchus avenae (assembly GCA_020875895.1). Lineage (NCBI taxonomy): Eukaryota > Metazoa > Nematoda > Chromadorea > Rhabditida > Aphelenchidae > Aphelenchus > Aphelenchus avenae. The sequence goes on from JNEY01000940.1 coordinate 32,733, forward strand.
ACCCCGGAATTTCACCTGCCGGGCCCGGAATCGCTGTTTTGGAGTTGAGAGCCCTG
>JNEY01000940.1:33888-46957 GCA_020875895.1 Aphelenchus avenae
ATACCGTAAAAACTCTAACATAAGCACGGTGCTTATGTTGTTCGTAGCATTCAAAAAGTGTGCTTATATTAGAGACGTGCTTATGTTAGAGACGTGCTTATGTAATTTCGGCAAGCATGGGGTAAGAAGCAAGGAATTATTTCCGTTACATCCTATGCAACAAGCGTTTTAAAAGTCGCTATCATCACTCAAGTTGTGGTTTTCGTCTTCCGGCCCGGGGTTCTCGTCGCCGAACACTGCTGACTCATCGTCAATCACTTCGATGTCGCTCACGTGATCAGTGTCGTCCTCGTCCGGAGCTTCGATCTCGAATCGCGCAAGGATCTCCGCTAGCTCCTGCGCTTCCGACGCTTCTCGGGCTTTGGTCAGCTCGTGCAAGCCGTTCGGAATGCCGCTGCCATCTTTCAGGTAGTGGATGAGGTGGTCGTCTGCGCCGCCGATAGCACCGATTCCGCACGCTTTGAAAAGGAGTTTATCACGTTGTCCTTCGTGACTCCGTCGTACAAGGCCTCTAGCACCCATTCAAGGTACTGATCGGGCGGCGGCGGCTTCGGGTTTCCTGCGGCCGTAGTCTCGTGCACGCCATCTAGCATCCATTGGTCGTACAGCGCCTGGACTCGAGCCTTAAAAATTGGCGCGACGTCGCTTTCGCTGCGTGTTCAAGCCTTTTACGAAAATTGTGCTTAGGTTAGAGACGTGCTTATGTTAGAGACGTGCTTATGTAATTCACAGGCCATGAAAAGTGTGCTTATATTAGAGACGTGCTTATGTTAGAGACGTGCTTATGTTAGAGTTTTTACGGTATATATCGTGACTATCTCTAACAGCCTTGGTCATACAACCATGTCCATGACCGAACGCTTCTCAACTGAGCTACGCCAGTACTATTTTCGAAAAGGCAGACAAGAATTTAGAGTCGAACTGACTCTGTAACGTAGCGCTATTGCACCTAGGGAACACCACTATCGTAGTGACGGCATCTAGGAACTTGACGCTACTTCATGAACGATTAGTTGCACTTGTCTTGCCTGGGAAGAAGAGAGAGCGTGCCGGGCAACCGCTTCGCTTTAAAGGGCACTTTTGGACGTTATCACTTCAATGCAGTGTTCACGTCCCTAATCCTCGGACTTTTCCTATGTGACTCACCGACAGTATCCCGTTCGCAGTTAATTTTTTACTCAAATTAATTACAAAAATACGAAACAGAAAAGTACTGAACAGTTAGTGACCAACAGCGTTCGCCAAGAGGAGTCGCTTGGTGTTGTCCTCGCGCGCGTTCTTCTCGATAAGTGCGGTGAGAGTGAGAACGATCAGGTCGAGCAGGAGCATGTCCATCGTGCCCTTGACGTGCAGCCGGCCGTGCTTCTTCGCCGCCACGACGTGCTCGTAGATGGCGACCATCTCGCCGCGACGGTCCACCAGCTTGTAGCTGCGGCCCTGGCAGTTGCCGCTGTTGCCGGTCGTCGGCTTCCAGCACATCATCATCGGCTCAGTGGCGGTCGGAGACAGTCTGAAGAGAAACAGCGTTCATTTTACGATGGAGAGTGTCATGATAGAAACGTGAATGGAGTCGACGATGCTCTGCGTACCATGCCAGTCTGCTGGTTACTGCGTGACGTACTATGGCCTGCGCCAGGTTTCCAGCCTTTATCCTCTTTTACAAGGCCCGATTTTTTTATACACTGGCGGAAAGAAAGGACGCCTGGGTGGCAAAAGAAATGCCGAAAATAGCTAAAACCGGACAAAGACTGGTGGCAAAATGGTCTAAAAATTACAAGGAAAACACTAGGCAGGGCGGAACTTTTCTGGTGGCGAGTATCGGGACCGGCCGGGAGAATAAACCGCAGAACTGATATAGGACAGAGTAGAGCATGGCATGGGGTCTGTTACGGGACCCTAGGACGAACATACCACGGGCCGCGCAAGTCCGGCCTGGGACCGCCGCAGGGCATATGGGGATTTTCGGGGGAGAGGGACTTAGCAAATAGCCCGCTGCTTTCAAACGTACGTAGGAAAAGTAATTGGCAGGTCTCTCTGTAAATTAAACTGGTTCGATACCTTTATTTTTCTTTGGCTTTGCGAATTACGGGCGATGGGGGGGGGGGGTACCCACTTAGCCTGGCATGTGCTGCAAAAGGACAGACTTTGCGCATGTTCCAGGATTGGGTTTGTTCCGCATGCCCCACTCTATTCTTTCCGACTTACTTGACATGCGGCGCGTGCGGAACGTTGAAGACGTAACGACCCGTGAAGACGCCGTTGCGCGTCAGAGAAGTGATATAGTTGCTGCAGCTCTCGTTCGTGTACAAGTCGATGTGGCTCTCCTTGAGGAGGCTCAACCGCAGCTTGCAGCACCCGACGACGGAGCCGTTGCCGCGTCGCACGATGAGATCCGGCTTCCGCGTGGGAAAGAGCGAGCGGTAATATCTGGAAAGCAGTATTTGAATGACTCCATTACGGCTGCAGACTATACTGGCATAAGATGTGCCTGTTATGGGACTTAAGGCTATATTTCAGCCCAGCCACATCAGTCTTTCGCACCAGTACAGTTTGGCGACTAACGCGACTGAAATGCCTTTAAGTCACTTCAGAAGTTAGGCGGCAACGCATCGTATTTATCCAGGGACACAACTAAGTTCGACACTGAACGCTTTGAATGACCAGAATCTCGCGAGCGTCAAAGCGGGGTTTCAACAATATGTTTTTCGTCTCATTCAGACGTTGCGCGAATGCAAGACTTGTGCTTTTGCATGGGAAAAAGTAGCACATATTAAGCCATGCACGCAGTTAAGTGCAACACCTGTTTCGGGAAGGTACCACTCGCATGCGGCACTGCTTGGTACGTATGCATGCACGTCCAAGCATGGCACGCTGCATGTATGTTCCTAAGATTAAATGCCTTCGAACATCGATCGCTTGCACGAAGATAAATCCTGGGGCGGTTCTGTTGCATGAGGGGAACGTCGCCGGAACGTTCAAAAACTTCTCTCATGTCTTCTCTAGCTCGTTTTACCCCTCAGACGTAGCAGCTAACAGGATTGTAGGCATCGTCTTAGGCTTCCACTACCGACGGTAGCTCTCCTATACCTGCCTTCTTCATGAGCCGTACCTGATTTCGTAAAGGTTCATGCGCTTGTCCGTCTGCACCAGTCGTGTCTCCGGAATGGTGCCGTCGCAGAAGAGGAATGTTCGCCACTTGGAGCTGTCCGACGTCGTCGAAGGCGGCAGGCAACTGTTCCGTCTCCTTACGACCTGCGGGCTCTTGTCGCTGTTCCGACGACTGTTGATCAAGCCGATGTGGTCAGCGACGGTCTGATATGACGGCGGAGGCGCGTCGTACGCCGGCGGAGGTGGGTAGTAGAGGGCGACGCCCATTTTTCGATGCGGTGGAGGGCCTTCTGACGTGGAGCAGTCGGAATTCGACGAGGACGATATGGAGGGCATCGAGGCGCTGCTGGGAAAGAAGGGTAACGGTGCCAGTTTAGTTTAGTGGTGATCGAAGGTGCGGTGTAACGTCGTTCGTAGTGCTGAAGCTTTTGACTGTAACGCATCAATCGAGTCAGAACAAAGGCACAAAGGAAGCCATAGACCCACGGAATACGCACGCTACGCGTCTAGAAATCTCTGCCGAAGCTCGAAATGTACCCGAAGTAAAAACAAAGAAGTAAATACATGCACGGGCAATCCTAAGGGACATGAATGTAGCCTACGAAGACGTCCTTTTCTAGACGTTTGCGGTACTGTGCGGTCGAAAACAGTGTTTGACCGAACGAGCCAGTTCCTGGTACTCCACTCAACTGGAAACGAAGCAGGTGCATGAAAACTACTTTACAGTGTTTTGTATACTGGACTGGGTATACGAAGAGGTAGATCATATCATGAAGTTACTGCTGAAGAGCTTTCTCGAAACAAACTGCCCCTTCGCTAAATTGATGCGCAATGTTAAAGGCGCTCGGTAGGCAAGATGTTGACTATGTGCAATCCGAAGCCAAGCCATAGGTCCAAGAGGGAGCGTGCTGCAGCGGCATGGAATCAAGTACCTAACAGGAGGACGCCCAAGAACTTGGCGCCATAATCTGACCCCGAGGCACGTATCGAACGGTTACGCAATGCCCCCATACATAAGTGGACTGTGATGGGTTCAGGCGCACTTGCAGTGGGTCGGCACCGTCCATGGTTGTCGTAATGCATAACAAAAACAAAGGAAGCACTTAACTAGGCACTTGCTGTCAACAACCAGATTAACAAGGAAAAACCGATGAGGAAACAAGATCACAAGTTAGGTACAAGACCCTCGAAAACATTCCTTGCAAAGATCAGTCCATCGCCCTTTGCCTGTGATTGAGGAACACGGGGCCACGGGGAACACGTACGCGATTTTCCACACAATTCCCCTCATGCCATCTCAATGGGGTCGATTAACGCGCCTGTTCACCTGAAGCCGGGGCTGGGACGGACGTGGGAGTGGAGGAAGTCGTCCTGGATGATTAATGGCGCCAGCGAGCACCTGGGCCGATCGGCGCCGAGGGCCGGGCCCAGCTGGCGACGGGGCCTACGGGACCCAGGTGAACGATGGCGCTAATCTTCGACAACATATGTCCGCGGCGAGGCAGAGGTGAATGCCGTGTGGGAGCTGTCAATTAGTTACCGCCGCCGCTGAATGTGAACCGGAAGACGCTAAGGATAACATGGCCGGGTTTTTGCTCCGATTTGCCTTTGATTTCACCACGAAAATCGGGGAATCTGAGAGGAATGCGGCGCCGGAAACTTGTAATTAACGCGTGCTGAAGCGGGTGGGGAAGGTGGCACATGACGCTTCGGAGAATCAGGGAGAAAATGAGTGGCTCGGAGAAGTTCAATGCTATAGCGTGGCAAGTAGCTGCGGCTAGAATAAGGTTGCAAGTACAGCGCGAGTCTTGCAATAACATGATCCGGCCCGAGCAAAAGACAGTACGACGGAAAACGTCAGTGGCTTGAACTTTCTGAAGAGGTCGCTTGTGATCGAGGACAGATCTTCGATCGGCGGAAGCGCTGAGTGATGGGACAGACGCTTTTCCTCGATAGAAAAACTAACAGATTGATAGCCACCACGTCGACTATCGAAGCACTGGCACGGGGGAATGCCGGACTCTTCGGACTACACCGAAATTGAGTCGTCGGTAGATCAGTTTTGGAGTAGCCCTTTTTAAATGACATGCTGACAAAAACGGATATTTTGGAGTGGCCTTGAGCCAGCTAAAGAAAAATGTCACCGTACTTCTGCAGTCGGCAAGGCTCATCCGCCAAAAGTCACACTTACCCCTAAGCGAAGCTAGCTTTTGCAACCAGCTATGTATAACCCGTGATGACCTTCGCCGTTTCGGCTTTCGACTTTTCGTGAGCGATACCCGAGGACGACAAGGAAACTGATGTGATGACACCTTCTAAAGGCTATAAGTAGATCGAACTTATGAAATTTATAGCTCTGTAGCGCATAAACACGAAGAATAACTGTTGGCGTAGGTGTGTGCGACCTTCGGTGCTCGATTCCGCACGAATAAATTCTCTCATGCTTTTGTTGGGCTTGTCGAGAAAAAAGTTCCTCGTTCCCTTCCAAGCGATCGACCTTCAATGGCGTGAATAAAGACCCAGAACGCGGAGTAAGACTCGAAGTTAATGAACCAGCGGGCACTTAGGGGTATGGCCGTGCTTCATAGGCAATGAATGTGACGATTAAGGCGGCTCCAGGTAACGCCAAAGACACTCAGGATAGCGTGAAAATTGGGGGACTTCGGCCAGCGACCAGGGCGCGACTCTCGCAACGAGTTCTGGGAGGCTCGCGGCCTTGCATCGGAATGCGCTCGAAAACGATGGAAAATAGGCTACGTTCTCGGAAGCATCTGATGATGCGTTTGCACAAGATCGCCGAAAATAAGCGCATTTTCAGAAAACTTCACTCTCGAATAAACAAACCAAAAAGTGTGCTAACTTCGATCGAATTTTAGCGTTCAGTTCTCTGTAGAAACAGAAAAAAGAAACTGGGATGCATTTCAGGGAACATCATCTTCTCCTCTAGTCTTCAAAAATTCGAATAGATGGAATGGTGAATAGGTTAGTGAACCTCGTAGCAGTGTTCCTCCTGCGCTGGAGGCTTAGGACTCTTACAAAGGGGACTACAACGTTGAGCCACGACAGAATGGAAGGTCCGTCGACCCGTCAAACGCAGCACCAACAAGGGCCAAAGTACACAGGACGCCGCGAATGGAGCCGTTTTCGGTCCAGATCTCTTCCTTTCACTTGGCGTTCAAACCTGAAGCAAATCAACATTGAGAACTATACCGAGGAAGTGGTCATAGTTCCGCTGGCTTATAAAGGACGCGATGGCATAAATATTTTCGGGCACGAGGCAGGACAAAGAACAGCAAATGGAAGCGCTAAGCCGCCTCTTAAACCCGCCGTCCTGCTATTTATGGTGGACAAGTGCAAGCACATGGTAAGGGGGAATTGCCTGGGGCGTCGGAAGTCGAGGGACACGAACGGCTTAGGGGTCACAAAAGGGAAGCACTTGTCAAAAATGTTAACAACAAAAAAGAGAAACTGCATATTAATCTGCTTCCTGCAAGCTTTTGCATTGGACTGATTGCGAAAGCTACCTATAGGTCAACAGAACGTGCGATGTGAACGGGAGAATTTGGATCCCCTCATTCCACAGGCCAAAAGAGGTCAACATCGTACTCATGAGAACATTAGTAGGTCACTGCAAAAGACGTCCCAGATTCCAGTTCGCTAATTAATTACTCGTCTAGCCGATCCTCTGGTGTCACTAACAGACGAATGCCGACTGGGACAACCGGAGAAACGTTGGTCTTCGATATCGGCGCAGGAATACTGAGCCCCTGCTCAGCACTTTGAAGCGACATAAGCCGGAGAGCAGGAAATGTATGGGAAGAATTTGTAACAGTACCTAAGGGGAATCAGGCGTCGACACGGAGGGAGGATAGGTCTCTCTCTCTCTTCACCCCTAAGGAAAAAAGAACTCTACAAAAGAAACCTGTCTTACAGATGCCAAATTCGTCGGCCTGGAAAACTTGCAAGGTTTGCGCATGAATTTTGTGATCTTAGAATAGCGCCGTTTTAAAAAGCCTACAAAGAAAATTAACGCGAGCCTCAACGATGTTTGGAATCCTAAGAGCCGCATCCTTGTTTTTTCCTTCAGGGGCCATTTAGGCCCCACGAGATAACACAAATGACAACAACCCTTGCTAGGAGTAGCGTCAACTAAGCCCCCCCCCCCGCGCCACGTGTTCCTGCAGCTCAACCAGAATTTACTTACTTGCAGCCGCGCTACGCGCACTAATGTCATTAGCGACTTGTCGTCGGACCCCCAGCCACACGCTCAGCGAAGCCGCTAATAAACATCAACCAACGGATCGGCGACGCATCCGCCGCCACTTACCAGTTGGGCGTCCTTCCGTCTCACCCTCCTTGCTGGAGGGATAAACGCGTCGTCGGCTGACTGCGTAACATGTGACGCAAGCGCTGACGCGTCCGGGCTAATCGAGGAATGCGGAAGGTACACAATTAAAAGCCGTCGCGAGTGCGTGCACTTGCATCGACCCGAAATGTCACAAAGAGATATTTTGCTCGAGCGCAGGTACTGAGATGTGGGTTCCACTACGTTCCCTTAAGGAGAGGTCTCTGATACGTCTCTTTGAACCTCCAAATCACTTAATTTCGAAGTAACCAAGTATGAACCCCCCCCCCCCCTGGAGGACTTTCCCCTATGGGAGATTTTAGTTGTAATGCTTAAAATCAGGAGATACGTCTCGGAGGATTCTTTCACGAATGTGTACAAACTTCGAAAGTTTGTCTTTCAATGTGTTTGTTCACCGCAGACACATCTCTTTTTTATTTGGGGGGAGGAGGGGGGGGGGGTCGTTAGGCTGAAGAAGTAGAGTGTAATGCAATAATACTAGCACAGACCGACGGAAACAGAACCCAAATGGTACTGAACCCCAACGTTGGCTAGCCCATTTTTGGTTCCGATCTTGTAGGCTCCAGAACGATATCCACCGCGGCAGTGAGCCCGATTTCGACTTTAGTCCGCCAGGCTGGAAATGTGAAACGTCCCGAAGGAGCTTCTTGAAAAGGCCGCAATTAACGAAAGTCGCGGCAAAACAAGACGTCCGGCGGAGGGTGGCACATGTGAGAGGTAAAAGTGCAACTCGCGGCGGCTGGGACGAACGTCTTGGAAAACATTCACAAACGACAATGGCAGACGGTCTGCCGCAGACCACCACTGGCAGCGCTGACCGTCCGGCTTAAATGAGGGATGCGGAACAAGAACAACACGTAATTTAAATGCCACGGTATAGTGTGTGATTTTACCGTCGATATGAAATACTGCAGTAGCTCTTTGGCCCGAGTCGTTCGCACGAGAATGTGCTGAATCCAACATTTCCCTACCGATGCTGAGCATGAGGCAAACTATAGGGAATTGGGATCTCTCATTCGTCGATGCCAAGGATTGGGTGATTAACTTTGGGTACAAGCATGTAGGAAATTAACTGCCGTAGATTCGCAGGAAGAGCCAGCGTACCTAACCTATTAATGAGAAGAACGGATGGAAGAAACTGACGTTGTGCCCTAGGTAATTTTTGTTTTGGATGTGGCCGACTTCCTAAACAGCCTTTTCCAACGTCTGAGTCTGACTTTCGTTCACCTCTTCTACAATGGAAACTGAGACGCCTCAAGGGAAAACCTTGAAAGGGTGCAATTATCGAAAACCGTTGCAAAACAAGACGTCGACGGCTGGTGGCACATGCTAGAAACAAAAGTGCAACTGATGCCGGTTTAGAAGGCATTCTTGGCGAAGCATTAACAGGCTACTGAAATGGTCTTGTGGAGATACCTTGTGCTGACTAAGCCGATTTATCTTACGGGGAACTAATAGCATTTTGACGCTGAACCAAAGAGTTTTCCGGAGCTAAATCAAAGCCAAAAAGAATTTCCCGGAGCTAATTCAAAGCAATATTCAACATTCTCCGGTGAAGGGATGAATTGACCGGTATTCTCCAAACGGGCGAAAACCGATGCTTCTTCCTGCGGCTTCTTAGCTTGAAACACTGCTATTGTGCACTCTAGCGCACTATTTGCCGATAGATTGTTGTCTCGACTTCTGGAAAGCTCTCTCCCAGTCCCTTCCCAGGAAATAGACATGATTCATATGAAAATGTCGGTTGTGACTTTGGATGAATGTGATAAGGCAAGAATAAAATGAAATTTTAATCAAGCGGTTCATTCGGCGACCGACAAGAAAGAAAACACAAGACGTGCTTCACTTGATGAAGGCCTGGACGTGGATGTCAGCGACAGTCTAACGAGGTTCCTTCTCGCACAGGCCATACCATATGTAACTCTCGTTGTCGCAGTACCAATTTGCCCATTTCGCATTGTTCGGATCACTCGAGTCCACCCAGAGGACAACGCAGTCGTACTTCGGCGTATTGAATGCCCAGCCAGGATACCAGTTCGTGTACTCTAATGCGCTCCCATCAGTCCACGCATAACTCGCGCTGTCGCTGGGTCGGTAAAGCCCAATCTGGTACCAGACATCGGTTCGGAAGTGCGCTGCAAATTCTAAAATTCGCATGCTTAGTGGCCCATCCTAAGTAAGTTTTGTCACATACGAACTAGAAAATGATTCGCATCGTCGCTGTGAATGGACGTTAATGTGCCACCTAGATTCCGGCATTTTGCTAGCGAGTCCTGCCACGACATCTCGGTGTCCAGTATCTGAAACGTATGCTCTAAGCATGACCTCGCTGTAAAACTTATTCATGTACTGAGCGTCAGAGAAAGCAGCAAAACATTTCAAAACAAATAAATGGAATGAATGGGAATCAAAAACGAGACTGTTATGCGACCACCACTACGACAAAAAAAACCAAACCTTGTGACATTTTCGCGTCTGGACGATATACGTCCATCCCGGATCGCACCGTGGAGCAGGGGTTGGACAATTACAGGGAGGTGGTGGTGGGCAGGTCGGTGCAGACGGTCGAGACGTGGTTAGCTCCGCCTCTGGTAGCGGCGGGATCTCGCAAATGTAGACCTTCATCAGGTCGCAGCTGTTACTATACCACAGACCCGTCGACGCGTAGAGCGTCAAGCAACTGTCCACTTTGTTGTTCGGATAGCCTGAACAAGCCTGATGTTCGAACGAGCACCTTTAACTCGCGCGGGATATCTCGCGCGTGGTTCCCTCTTTATCCGATGTAAAAGAGGGCAGTGAACGCATGGGATTACGGGTGGGCAAAAATAGAGTGCAGTACGATTCGACAATTACATCTCGGCCAGACCGACTCGGCAAGACTACCTATCTCGGCAAAAGTACGATTCGGCAAAAGATCAACTCGCCTTTTAACTCGGCAATTTTTTAATTGAGCAATAACCCGCCATCTAAAATAAGTTTCACTTAGCGGCTTCAATGCGTAACCCTGGAGCGTAGGGACGCCCGGAAAAAAGAGATTCAGTCCTTTTGGAAACCCCGACAGGGAGGGTGATCTTTGCATTTTCGGTAGAGCTAATGGCCCTCCCCGAAGGGAGTGCTTCCAAAAATTTCGTGTTCGCTTAAAGGTCAGATTCTAGGCTTAAAATGAAATTTGCCGAGTTGCCGAAATACAAATTGCCGAGTTTCGGAATTGCCGAGTTGAAACTTGCCGAGTTAGTCTTTGCCGAATAGTACGTTTGCCGAGTTGAAACTTGCCGAGTTAGTCTTGCCGAGGTGTACGGTCGTGTTCGGCACGGGCCGTGAGGAACGGTACCGTTCCCGTTTCCCGTGCCCGTTTTTCACGGGCACGGGGAGCGGCACTGGGGGGGGGGTCAGCACGGGAACGGGGAGCGGCACGGGGGGGGGGGTCAGCACGTTTAGCAAATTTTGACCAAATTCGTAAAAGTCTTGCCTGGACGGTGCCACTTGGGCACTTTTCGGAGACTACAGTGAGCAAGCATAATGATGACCACACAAGTAGGAGTATCATTCTTCCGAAGCGTAGCTCCACGTATGGGTAAAGTCACTCGTGTAAATAGCTGTGAGGCGTTTGAACACTTCGTCTAGCTACGTTTAATGTATATAAAGTGGAGTCGCTTGCGACATTTCCGAGAACAATAGGCTTAAAGGTCCGTGATAAGAGCATGATCATTCTATTCCGCTTGATAAAAGTCTCAAGGGTCTTCCAGTGTTCTCGTGCAAGCGACTACGTGCTCCGGAGAAAACTTACTTTATCAGACCGACTTGTCGCGGCGCTTTTTGTTAATTTCCGCGTAGCTTTACGCCAGTCGGCCTCCATACAAGCCGTTTTTGGTTGCAAGTGCGTGCAGTTTTTATCCCCGCTCTAAGCCAATTGTGCGCGAGAACCGGTCGACGAAGTGAACACATTAGCGCATCGATGAGCGCATTCTCCACGGAGCCGGCGCGGATGAAGCAATCCGCTGAAGATGACGTCGGCTAGCGCGCGACTTCTGGAAAGAGCTCTTCCTGCACCCGCACATGTCCTCTACACCCAGACGCACCGTGAGCTACAGAGTTCGCTTACAAAAGTGAGTTGACAGTTCTTGGCAGTTTTGTGTTTAAGTCATTCAGAGGTCCATTTTGGCACCAGATAAAATTCCGTCCTCTTGCGAACTTGCACTTCGTAGTGCCTATCGATTAGCTCTCTAAAGCAACTTACATTTAGTTCATCGACACTAACGTCAATCCGTACGTAGACGTTTGGGAAGAACAATGTGCATTTCCGACGCATAAACTGTTCAAGAACCTAGCCGGCTTTGGCATCTTTGGGGCCAACAAGCGAGTAGGTAAGACCCGAAAGAATGTAGTTGTCCGTTACGGTAGCCGACTCATAGACGAATGGCAAAGGCCATGCGAGACTTTTAGACTGTGGTGGGCTCGGTCTGGACTTTAGCTATTCCCTGGCGATCGCGGAAACGATGGGCCGCGTCAATTGCGGGGCGATTCCGACGGCGGTGGCCGTTCAGGTAAGCCACCATTCCAAGCGCGCTGTGATTCTGACTAGGACGCACGGCTGTTAACAGTCCGGACTATTTCGAACAGGCGCAAAGCATCATAGCAAACCTAGCTATTTTTGGCCAGGAAACACAAGGAATTTCTTCGTGAGCTTCCATTTTGAGGTATTCCGAATCGTTTTGGTGGATATAATTCAAAAGTCGATTGGGCCTTTAAGGAAAGAGAGAATAATTTGACCCGGCAGCAGGTTTCGTGAAGCCGTTAATAGCTCTGCTAGGAGGACCCCACTTGTGTCGTCATCACACAGCAAGCATAACGGCTTGTTCAGTCCGATATGGCTACGCCAGCGCTCGCTAAGTACGGCTCGGACGCACTGAAACAAGAATTCTTGATACCCGCAATTAGCGGCGACGTCGTCGCATGCATCGGTGTCAGCGAACCGCATGCCGGAAGCGACGTTGCAGGTTCGAAGTCATGCCTAGGCCGTACCACGCTAAACCTTCTTAGCAATCCGCACGTTTGCCCAGCGCCACGGAGACGACCTGGTGATCAACGGCAGCAAGATGTGGATCACGAATGGTCACAAAGCGGACTGGATCTGCTTGTTGGCCAATACGAATCAGCATGCCTCTGTGCACAAGAACAAGAGCCTCGTTATGGTGTGGATGAATGAGCAGGGTAAGCGCTGCTTGCATACTTGGCCAAAAATGTACGATTTTTGGACGCAAGATCCCGAGAACCCCCTAGTTACGTCCGAAAGGGGCATACGATTTACGTCACCAGCAAATAGGGTTCACTGTCTCAAATATCGGAAAAATTTTTGCAGGTGGAGTGCGAAGGGTTGAGATCCTTCATATCTAGCCCGCTGTGCACATTGCAATTCCGTGCCTTGTTATGTCATTCATCCTTCGATCACACTTAGGGACTGTCCAGAAATTATGTGTACATGACAAGGGGGGAGGGGGGGGGTTTAAGTCATGGTACACCGAATATACACGAGGGGAAGGGGGGGGGGTCGTCGGGGCCAGTGTACACGTGTACATTTAGCACTAGATAAAATGG
>JNEY01000941.1:0-10092 GCA_020875895.1 Aphelenchus avenae
CTAGGACATTTGCAAAAAGCCATGAGTTTTATCCTTCTGCTTGGCTCCTTGATTGCCCGACGATCTCCGACTTCGTTGATTATTCGACTGTATGCATAAATATCACGGTCGGACTCAGTTCTTCAGCAAGTCGACTTCAGATTGCATGTGGTTCTCTAAGATGGAGAGCTCTTCCGCGTGCTTCGCCGTCAAAATCGTCGTTATTATAGCGCTGCTCTACGCCAGCAGCGCCGGACAGAACGTCATCAACAAAATCGCGTTACAGGTAAGCCCACGTTTCTGCCGCTATGGGTCCGCAAACCTGCCAGACTGTGTTGAGCCTCAATTTTTCAAAGCTCACAGGAACCCGGGGTGGGTGGGATTATAAAAGTCGTTTTAGCGTGCTTTTGCGGCAGTTTTTTTAGTTGAAAAGAGTCTGAGGTCACTGATTAAAACCCGTTAAAATGGGCAAGGAATTCGACTGCATAAAAAACAAAACGGGCATTTAAAGCCATTTTAAAAGTAGACTAAAAGGGGAAACCAAAAGCATTATTCGGTTCATGTTTGCTTTTGCCGGGCCTTCTGGACAGCTCTTTGCACATGGCTGTTCATCGGTGACAATCTATGTTTAGCACTTCCCCTACCCGCTCACAATCGCCTTGGTGACTTTCGTAAACAGCGTGATCTACTGCATCCCGCTCGCTCGGATCATGGGCGTAAAGCCGGTGGAAATGGGCCTGAAGCAGGTCGTCCTACGCGTCGGACCAGTCGCGGCCGGACGGACTTTCGGCGTCGTCGCCAGCTACTTCGGCCTGTGGAAGGTGTTCGGTTGCGTACATGCAGACAGGTACGCTTAACTCGCAAGTCCGAATTTAACAGACGAATAGATAAATTAAATCACATGTTTCGATGGCTTATTGAAAGGACATGTCAAAACCCATTAATATAATATTTCAGTTTTTACCTTTTTAACTACACCCAAAAAATTTAATTTAATAAATTACGTGGTTTTATTCTAAAATCCCTTTGTTCAGTCAAAGCCACCTCTCCGCTCTTCACGGTCCTCATCGCTCGACTTATGCTGCGCGAGCGACAGTCGTGGCTGGTCTACGCGTCTCTAACGCCAATAGTGGCCGGAGTCGGGATCGCGTCCGCGACGGAACACAAGTTCAATACGTTCGGCTTCGTGATGGCGCTTGTCTCGACGGCAACGTTCGCCGTCATCAGTGTGTGGGCGAAGAAGGTAAGAGAAAACGTAAAAGTCTAATTTGCCAGATTGACAGCTCGGATTTGCCGGTAAAAGTGATGTCAGAACCGCTTTAATGCAGGCCAAGCGTTTGTGTATGACATGTTCAGGTGTTCGAGGACACCGGCATTCATCCGACGACGCTGTTGTCGTACAACAGTCGTCTGGCGGTAACAATGCTTCTTCCGCTATGGCTAGCTACCGACGCTCGGCGTATGTGGATGTCTCATCACAGCAGTAGGACTTCGGTAGGTGCATCCGTTTCGTTTTTGTTTGCAAAAATGCCTCGGATTGAGCTCGATTTCTCCTTCTTACTCGAGTGGTCAGTGGACTATTTTGTATTTTTTCGTTGTTCGTGACAAACTAGGACATTAGGGAAAAAATCCTGTTTCGTGCAGGTCCATCATGTGCTAGGATAAATAACCTTGGGTCGCCCATTTGCAAACGTTTTCGAGCTTGTCCAAAAAGGGCTAACTATTCGTCATTGTTGCTCGTCTTGCAGGACTCCGACCGTCCAGTGGACCTGCACTTCGCCGGGCTGATGGCTGTGTCCGGCTTTCTCGGCTTCATGGGGAGCATCTGCACGTTCGTCCTGATCGATGACTTGAGCGCTCTTTCGTACGCCGTGGCGAACACGGCACGTAGAATATCGGTGATCGCTTTCTCGCTGATGATCCTCCATAGCAGAGTGACGCCTCTCAGCATCGGCGGAATGCTGATGGCGATTGTTGGGCTGTTCTTGTACAACAGGGTAAGCATTGCGTATAAAGGTACATCTATCCCCTCCGTGGTAGGCGGAACAGTGACGCCCAACGCGACTTGAAGGTCCGCGAAGCCTAAGACTGGCGAGAATTTCTCTTTTTTCTCGGATTTTGCTCGAATTTCCGAAACAATTCCTCGTTCGCTATTTCTCCGAATTCCTAGCGAATCAACCCAAAAGGCGTCCATTATCATGGTCCTGGTCGGTGGTCCTAAGGGTCTAGGTCTTATTTCCGGTCCAGGTAGCCTGAAAAGGGCGCATCCCCGATCCCAAGCCAATTCTCTTACTTCCCCTTTAAAAGAAACGCTCAGGTTCTGTCATCGTAAAATTGTCGGTTTCAGGCGAGTAAATGCATTAAGAGCCCGAAGGTGTCACAGGTTGCTCCCACTGCTGAGCCTAGTATGGCGCCAGACGAAGCCGAGAAGAACGCGCCGTTGCCAACGAGCATGTCCGCCCATTCACTATTGGACCTTCCCGGTGACGTGTCCTTCTTGCCGCAGGGACCAGACACTTTCGACAAGCATGAACGCGCCATGAGCTTTGCTATGCCGGTGTAGGCGCGGAATTATGCGTTCTACTATTTCATTTTCTTGCCTTTGTTCATATGAAACGTTCGCGATACAAGCTGAAGGCGCTGCTTGAAGATACGCAAAACATAGGTCGGGCGCCACAAAACAATTTGGTATATCGGCGGGAATGCGGCTTGCATAATTTAACTGAATTTAGCAAACTCTGTATAGTAATGTCTTGGCTTCCTTGCACTGACCTTCCATATGGCCACAATCAAAAAAAACATCACGTGGGCAATGAATAACCTTCAGATCCGGTGACTGGCTCAGGCCTTCGTAGTAACTTTGCCAATTTGTAGTCGG
Source organism: Aphelenchus avenae (assembly GCA_020875895.1). Classification (NCBI taxonomy): domain Eukaryota; kingdom Metazoa; phylum Nematoda; class Chromadorea; order Rhabditida; family Aphelenchidae; genus Aphelenchus; species Aphelenchus avenae. The sequence goes on from JNEY01000941.1 coordinate 2,858, forward strand.
ACGGACTACCGAAGAATGGCCCGTAAGCTTCAGCCTTCGCTGTCATACCGACTGTAACCGGACGAAGAGACGCGGAAGCCGGAATCTTAATCGTACCTCAAGCCTTATTCCTAATCGTAGAATTAGACCTTAACCGTAGAATGCGTGCCTTTAAAAACCTTCCGGCATAATAAACAGAGACCAACTGGAACTTTTTTCTCTAAGCACACCGTGCCGTACCCGCACCCGTGGTAGACCCCCCCCCCGTGCCGTACCCGTAGCCGTGGTGCCCCCTCCCGTGCAATGTAGCCGTGCCGTGGCGGACCCAAGAATGCCGAGCCGTGTACACTAACACGGCATAAAACACGGCTTGGATTGGCACGGCTTGGCAAAACACGGCTTGTTTTTCGTACCCGTACCCGTGGTGCAACCACCCGTGCCGTGTGGCCGTGCCGTAGAATGCCGGTACGGCTACGGGTTTGGCCCGTACCTTGGTACGGGCGCCGAACTCTAATGGTGCCCATTGCAGCGGGATTGCAAAATACGATCCGACGCGAACGAATTGATTCGAGCGACAAATTGTCTGGCTGACGGAGATCATGCGTCGGACGACGTCGGACGGCGGAACAGGCTCTTCCCTGCGCGTTCGATCGATTTTTTGTCCAGGCTTTCGTGCGCATCGCGTTTGTTTTTGTTGGGAAACGATGTTGTGGTCGTCTGCATCCTTTTTGGGTTCATTTCTTGCACTTAGCATAGCATGTGTCATCGAATCGACGCGTTTTTTTAGGCCAGATACGCGACAAACATTCGGAGCCGTAATTCTTACCATTTTTTCATGTCATATGCGGCTTCCTTCCTCGTGACATCGAAGCTATGTTTGCAGGCATTACCATAATGATGTTATGTTTTTCCCGCGAAGTTCTTTAGCAGAATCTTTGCAGTTTTTCACTCATAAGACGCATTTTTGGGCCCATGATGCCGAGCTTGGCGTTGTGCACGTGTGTAATAAACGCGCAGGCCTCGTCCGTTCCCAACGGCTCGCTTGGTCTATTCCACGCATTCCCTCACGTTTCGCGCTTGTTTAAGGCTGGGAGTAGACGTAATTTTGGTTTTTCATGTGCTTGAAATTCTACTATGGTGCTGCCAACAGAGGTAGTACCTTGTTCACCCTTGTCCACCGTTTTCTCGGCCTATCGTGTCGTTACATCGAACAATTAAGAGATGTATTTGGGCGCTTAGACCTCGAATAATGCGGTACATCTTTAGGCCGCCATGCGACGCGTCAACCGGCTTCACCGACTGCGACAGCGTCGTCCACTGCTCGGAAAACGGTAAGATGGCATCATTTAGCGATGCCTCGTTCACTAATTATGCGACCTCTTCCTGCATGCTCAACTCATCGGCTCTCCGCTTCCTTGTATTGTAACCTGACTTGATAGATTCTTGGGCTTCGGGCTAGCCTTGACCATCTTCCGGTGGCAAGGCACGCGCCGTGCCACGGCAGAGCTTTTCTAGTGAGTCATGCGTGTTGTCCTTTGTACAGTGGGACGACATGACTCTCCTACTGTCCAAATGTGCCGTAATTTGCTATCCAAGTTGTCGGAAAGTTTAACAACTGTTTATCTAACATCGAAATAACTCGTTAAAAATACGTATTTAACTGGATAACCGAACGCACTTACTTCTTGCTTAGACCGTCGTTCGTGCTATTCGTCGCAAGCCTCATTTTTGCGCCCTCAGCCACCATAAACGCATCTGGAGACCAAGTGTTCGAAGAGGATGTAAGCTTACACAAGTGCCTTTCGATTTAACAAACCGCTTTAGCACGTTTCCGTCCGGAGTCAACGTGTCTTCATCTACTTACGGCGAGCACAATGGCCAAAACGTGAGCATCGAAATGGTTGCGACGCTCGTAAATGGGCAGCACAACGTCGAGGTATTGTTGGAGCAGTTTTGCATGTACTCATGTAGACGGTTCAGGCTTCGGTGCGCGTAAGTACGGAGGGCAGACCTAGCGAGCCTCCTGGTAGTAAGGACTCAGCCACATTGCTTCACTCGCCTGCAACCTCCACGTCACTCCCTTCGCACTCCACGCCATCATATGACTTCAGTGATCTAAGCGCTTTCCAGCAACCTGCGGTAGTGAGTGGATACATCTTCTGGGTTTAGCTGGGTAGGTGGCGTTTTAAAGACATTTGCCGACTTTTGATTACAGAACTGGGTGTACTCTGTCTCGCATACATTCATCGAAGAGCTCTGGTCCACTAGCCAACCTTCGAGACTATTACTAACGCTGCTTTCATGTCTGTTGTATTCACTGCAATGACCACAGTCTTTATCATAGCGACGGATGCCGTCGCGTGGCTCAAGGCTTTAAGAAAAAGGCAATTCACAGGTAACTCCGTTGGAAAAAAAATGCTGAACTGGACCGTCATTACTTCAATCGCCGTGACACCTCATCGGATACGTAAATAGTTAATGCCGCAAAAATTGTTGACTTTTTGAAACAGCTGAGTCGCGAAGCATACAGAAAAAGGCAACCCGTTCAGAATTGCCTATCTAAGTTATCTTATGGTTACCGCGGTGGTTCCCACGCTTTTCGTTGTGCGAATGATGGGGGAATATAGCCATGATTTTGTCAAACATCATGTAAGTATTTAATCGTTGAAATTGCACACTCAGCTGGCTCAGCGTGTGACCGGCTAAAGCCAATCCGCTTAGCAAAGCATCCTTTGATTTGCCCAGTGCTGAGAGTAGGCAAACGTTTTTGAGCATTCGTTGCTTGCTGCACCTGGGCCGTGAAAGCAAGCTGTGCTTTCCCTGGCTTTGCTAAGCAAAGCCAGGCAGACGAGAAGCGTGCTTGGTCGTACACCGGTTCGAAGCTTGAAGAGATTCTATAAGTCAACACTACACTATTGTCGTTTTGCGTGACGAAGCACGGCGTGGACGTTCACTTCGACGCAAACAAAACGGTCTACTGCCGCAATCTTCCCCACGGCATGAGCGGCGATTCGCCCGACGCATTCATCGAGGAACACATCGATCCGACCGGGACGGACGTACTCAACTACAAGTTTGCTGCGAGCGCTGTTGTCGATCTCGACGGCCTGCGCTACCGACGTCACCTTCCACACTGCGACTTACACAAGGACCGACTGTCGGAAGATGAAGACGACAACGAAAAGGACTGGGGCAACCTCAACCCGTACCAGCCGGGACATGGCCTCTACGGTGCTTGGTAAAACGGCAAGGAAACGATATCGTGCATTGTTTTGCCTTTTGTGCCGTATTCGATGTGTAGAATTCTACGTCGTGGTTACTTATGGTCTTGAACTGTTATAGAGGTTCTTTCGCAACTGCGCTTAGAACGATAAAAAGCCGTGATACCGTATTGGTTCTAATAGAAGGCGAGTTCTAATAGAAGACGACCCGTAATACCGTATTTCCTGTAATTAGGGCCCCCCTTTAATTACCGCCCACCCTCTAATTAGGGCCCACTTTGGCCCTCTACGCCATAATTAGGGCCCACCCTTTATTTAGGGCCCATGGGCCCTAAATAAAAACACAAGAAATAAAACAAAAAAGGATACTTAAGCTACTTTTTAACCTTTTTATTTGACTGCAAGCACATTCTAAGCAGTTCCACGTTATTCTAAACGTATGCAAACGCATCTTTTAACAGAAACAATTATCTTACATCCCACGTCTTCCGAAGCACAAGGGGGACCCTTTGGTGCTTAGAGACTGGAGGCTCGGCACCACAAATTTCGACTTACTAGGAAAATATGTTAAGAGTCAGGAAAATATGGAAAGTCACGTAGAACGCTGTGGGATAGTCGCCAATCTTAACAGAATTTATGGGATTTTGGTGACTTTCTAGTCGATTTTTGTCGATTTTAGGCAAAATTTCCCCCATTTTTCGCGGTCCTTCGGCCCGCGAAGTGGCAAAATAATTAGGGCCCTCCCTTTAATTACCGCCCACCCTTTAATTAGGGCCCACTTTGGCCTTCTACGCCATAATTAGGGCCCATGGGCCCTAATTACAGGATTTACGGTAGAAGACGAGCGCCAAAAATTTCAAAGTTGACTTGTCACGGTGACATGTTTAGAATACGTTTTAGGTCATAACTATTCATTCTAGACGAGAACTTTTTGCCACCAAAATTTCGAAAAAATTTTGCTAATTCCATAGGGGGGACCCTTTACAACTTTTACGAAACCCTCGAAAATCTGACCATCGGAAATTAGAAGACGATCGTCTTCTAATAGAACCAATACGGTACGCGCTGTGCAGCATAGATATGCGGTATAGTCGGCCGTTAATACGAGCACAACTTTTAACAGGAAAATTAAATCGGGCACAATGCCATTTCGTTGTGTGCTTGAAAAGACCATGTCGGACACGAGCACGCGTTGAGTAGTCCGAAACGTTGTCTTCGAGAAACAAGAGGTTTGTCTTTGGAAAACTACCGGTCTTGTAGAAATCACTTTGGTTTTTTTGTTGCATCTGAAGGCATCCGCAGTGTGCAAACAGCGACGGTATGAGATATTCTTAACGCAGCGACGCTTGGCGGGTTTCTCAGCGTTGCAGGCCATACTATACCTTGCTAGCCTAGACGCCGCACAAATACGGTACTGCGATCCGAATAGAAGGGAACCAACGTTTGACTTCCGCGTGCGGAACCGCTCAGTACGGATGACCGTATGCATACTTACGGCTTGGCATGCTAAACAAATTTTTGCCTGCTTGTAATCAGTGGCGCAATTTGGGCTCAGCCAAGGGGGGGCGCATGGTAAGGGGGGACCCTTACCTTTTTTTTCGGCGCCGGCCGAAGGCCGGCGCCGAAAAAATGCCTAGGTCCCCCCTTCGGTATGCCGAATCGGACAAATCTTTTCTCCCCCTTTGCCAATCATAGCTTCGTGGAGGTGCTGCGGAATTTTGACCTAAACGTATTGTTTGAGCTACGATTCACCTTGCAGACAAATGGAGATAATCTAGACTAATAACTCGCGTTATTCAAGTCAAGACAGGTTCATCTGGGAGAGTCGCGGCCTACAATACGTTCTGTAAGTCTCTAAAATATAATCCGTGAATTCACGTCGGGAAGGACAACTTGTCGCATTTCGTGAAAACGCCCTTAGCTACTAATCCAATATACCCCCCCCCCCCCCATTGACCATAGAAACTTTTTTATTTAAATAGGCCCCCTTTCTTGTCGAATTTTGGCTTCAGGAATCCAAAACCAGAGCGTGGCCTAACTGGAATAAACTTGGTTGATAATTAGCCGTAAAACGATCTAAGAAACTACGGATCGGTGGCGCGAATTGGAATAGGAATTTCCTATGACTGTAATGGAGAGGGATTTTTGTGACTGTGTGTCGCTGACGCGCCATGACAGACGACACTCGAAGAGTGCAATGGGATGACGCGGATCGGATCGGAGATCGATCGGCGTTGCGCTAGTTTCGTGGCCAGAGGTGATGACGCGTTCGCGAGAGGTCGCGAAAGGAATGCACGGTGTGAAGCATTTACTTATTTATTTGTTGATCAAATATTTTTTTATGAATACCAATATCAAATATTTATTTATTTTTGTTGGTCAAGTATTATTTGTTGACCGCCAGTAGCGGCTGCAGTTGCCACAACAGAGCAAATTCGATCATGCATGCAATTATTATCACAAGTCATGGAAGTCAATGGGGCAGTTAAAACATTACGTGTCAAACGATGTCGGCGTAGGAGGCAACCATGTGCAACGGGCCTTCAAGTCGAGGCCCGGCGGGCCTTGACTTCTTAGGCTAGACAGGAAAAACCCCCTTGGTCCCCCCTTTGGTAGTTTCCATAGGCTAAAGTGTTGCCCCTTATAATGATTTTAAAATACAACATTCGAGTATTTTCACCTAAAATAGCTTGCCGCAGGCACCGTCAGAGCGACGTTTTGACTAATTTACCAAAAATGTATTGAAAATTTGACCAAGATGTGGCAATTTTTGAGCCCTGAACCGGGCCTAATCGGGCCGGGCCTACCCCAAGCCCGGCATTGCCCGGGGCCCGGCTGGTTCTGCCGAAATCGAGGCCTGGGGCGGGCCCGGCCCGGCCCGGTTGCACATGGTTGGTAGGAGGGCAGAGAGAACAAGTCGTACGTACGCATGAATTGCTTGAAACTTAGGTAGGATGGTTTCTTGAAAAGACTCAGTGGGAAAGAAGTGTTAATCAGCGAAGATACTCTTTAGCGGAAGGAGGCACGACGAACTCTTGTCCGGGCAAGGGGTTTCTGCAGGCTGGGACCGAGTCGAGCAGAGAAGTGTAAGCGTGCGCAGAGAAGCTGTGTGGTTTCGAAAGGAGGCTTCTTCTGTAGATGTCGGTACGCTGATAGAAGGTCGAATCGGCGTTGCGCTAGTTTCGTGGCCCGAGGCGATGATGAGACGATGACGTGATGATATACGGAACATATCGCGGGGCTGGACGTCGCAAATTTCGCAAGTATTCGCTTGTCTAACGACGCGGGTGCAGTCGATAAGCGGCTTCCGTGCGTTGACAAGCGGACAAATAAACGTGGATCGTGCAGTCAAGCCGTGCTTTAGATTAACTACTTCCATATAACTGAACAACAACGGAAAACAATTCCCTGAACAAAGAAAAGAACCACCTGCAATGTCTTTTACTCGAGGACATCCGTCAGACCACCAGTGTTGCTGAATTTCCACTGACTTCCGTCATTTCCATTTCCAAGAATTCTTTTTCCAGAATTTCCATTTCCATTTTCCACTAGCTGTTTTTGGTACCATTTCCATTTTCCACAATTTCCACCATTCATTTCCGACAGAACCGATTCAACGGGTTAAATGACGTGCCGACAATTAAACACAGCGTCAAACAGGCAAAGCAGCTAGCGAGAGAGGTTTTCGTTGAGGTGGTACATCAGCTTGTCATCCGGGAGACTCTCCTGGGTGCGATTCTTCTTGCCGACAACAGCCAAACCGGCGTGGCTGAAGCATCCTTCAATTGAGGCCGAAGGTGCAGGCGCAGCGAGGTATTTGAGAGCCACCGGGTGTACTTTCGGGTACTTCACCGAACCTTCTGAACGCCACCATTCGAGTGGTTCCGTAGCGCGGAAGTCTTGATAGAGCACAGCGTTGATGTACTCCTTGGCCTCCGTAAGCGATCGGCTTCCGTGTACCGCAGTCCTGTCCTGCGAGCTCAGACGCTTCTCAAGCTTGCGCTTTTTGAGCATCATCTCCTCGTAGTCGTCGTC
>JNEY01000941.1:10768-23207 GCA_020875895.1 Aphelenchus avenae
CACCATTCGAGTGGTTCCGTAGCGCGGAAGTCTTGATAGAGCACAGCGTTGATGTACTCCTTGGCCTCCGTAAGCGATCGGCTTCCGTGTACCGCAGTCCTGTCCTGCGAGCTCAGACGCTTCTCAAGCTTGCGCTTTTTGAGCATCATCTCCTCGTAGTCGTCGTCGTCTGGTTTCGGAATTCGGAACACTACAATGGCAGATTCCGCGTCGGAGACGGTTTCGCTCGAGTCTTCGTTCCTCATGCGGTCGGCTATTAGACGACAGATGAAGTCGCTGTCTAAGTCCACAAGGAACGCCTGTGACGGTACCGGTAGGGCCGCTCAACTCAGCATGACGGCGACGGGAAATTAAGGGAAATTATACATGTTGGAAATGAATGAATATTCGGTTTTCGAAATTTCCATTTCCATTCATTTCCCACTACCGCATTTTGCCGAAATTCCATTTCCATTTCCCACTAGCAAATTTCGTAGCATTTCCATTTCCACAATTTCCATTTCCATTTCCAGCAACATTGCAGACCACTTTGACCAGCATGCAAATGTGTCACACCGACCAATTTTAAGCATACTTTTTTCCGTTTCAGCAAATAAATTACGTTCAAGTATGCCTCTAAAATCATCCTGGAAACTCACGGAACCTCGTTTTCAAAAATATAGCGTAAACGCCATAGCAACAAAAAAGCGGCTAAGCGCTCTGGGAATCCATGGTTCGAGTACGGTGTTGGGAGTTTTACTGGGCACATTCAGATGTATGAACAAAACCATACTTCACGAACGCTCAAAGACTTCACACTTGTAGTTCTCTGGCACGAGCAGCGCCCCGAGACTGGCCTTCGTAGTGAGCGGCCCAGAAGCTTTGAAGGAGAAGCGCTGCAGAAGGTTGGCGAAGATCAGGAAGAGTTCACTGCGGGCAAGTACCTCTCCAGGACACTGACGCTTTCCGATCCCAAATTGCAGCATTCGGTCCAGCAATTCCTTAAAAAGACACTTAGAATGCTAAAGAATGCTCGTCGTTCGAACGTGTAACGCCGGCAAGCAAAAACGCCGGCAAGCAAAATGTGTCTAAAAAGACCAAACAACCGAAACTGTTTTTTTATAAACTCTCTCTTTTTGTTAAAGTTGCTCGAGTGGAACGTAGGCAACTAGGCTGGACTAAAGGAAGGTTGTTTCCGAGCTCTTTCTCCAGTCTTAGGCCTGACTCTCTCGTACCTTCCTGAACGTCTTTCCGTCCTCCTTCAAGAATCTTTCCGGTCGAAATTCGTCTGTGCCCACGAACAAAGGGTCGTGCTTGAGGACGCTGTAGAACTGCGGGAATACGATGGTGTTCGCCGGGATCGTCTTGCCGGACACTGTTTGCTCGGCGGTGCCTTAAGCGCCTCGATTCAGAAACGTTCTCATTGCGTCTGGGAGACTCACTTAGGTGCGGTACGGCCGTGGAGATGACAGCGAAGCGTTGGATTTCGTGGAGCGTTGCAGACGTGTATGGAAGCTCGAGCTTATCCGACATAGTCACGAGGCGGTCCCTGCCGACGACCTCGTCGAGCTCTGCTTGGACTTTTTCCTAGAATCTCAGAGGTATGTTATTCACGATCTGATCCATACTCGTACTGGCCGCCGTCCTTCAACGCTGGGGCGAAACTCGACTTCGGAAATTCAGTCGAATTTCTTCCGAAGTTTGCAAAACGGTCGTACCAACGGAAGCTGCACAGTTTCAGTGATTTTTTCACTATATTTTTGCCACTGACCGTTGCCCGATCCCGGTTATGCTGCCATTCGGAATATGCTTCGATTCAGGACATTTGGAATTTTCCGAAGTTCGAATGCGCTGCGGCTGATCTTTTGACCCGACCTTGGATTGGCTTTGAAAACTGTGCCGTCCGAAAGCCCTGCCGCATACCTGTATATGCGGACGTAGGAGCATGTGTAGTATGGCCCATCTAAAGAACAGGAGGTCGTGCGATTCTCTCGGTAATTTTACCGCATTGTGACAATGGAGCTGCCGCTACCGCCATTCCACAAGTCGGCGACGTTGCATTCAAGCTGCTCCATGCTAAATGAAAGACCGATGATCGCCCACGACGCTATTTCGATCCTTTGGAAAAGGATACGGCGAATGCCCACCCTGGACTTCCTTTTACGAACGTCAAAAAGTCGGCCGCTTAAGAACCTCCAGTGATTAATTGTCAAGTTGGTCAAATACCCACATCGTGCTCTAGCCAAAAAAGAAAATATACCCCTTACGTTTGTGGCTGAAAGGTAAGCATCGTCTTTTTTTGCTCGCTCAAGGCAGAGCGTTTAGAAAAGAACGTCGAAGGGGTTTCGATGCGGATCCGGCAAAAGGTGCTATATTTTTACAAAAAAATCATTTTCCCTTTAAAAAGCCTGTACTAACCTCAAGTACGGATTGTTCGTCGCCTTCATTTCCTTTAGGTAAGCATGTACGAAGGTTCGTGACGGCATGTTCTCATCGAATGCTTCTACCTGCTTCTGCACCTCCTCGTCGATGAAAGTGAAATACTAAGACTGTCAAAATGTTGTGGAAAGGGTTTCCGCAGCGTACTTTCTTCATGCTGCCTTCGATCACTTCGTGCGTAGAACGAATAAAGGGAAGATAGCGCGTCCAGGGCCATTTCTGTGCAATGAACATCTCGCCGGAATCGAAGTGTTTCCAGTATTCCGCCAGTGCCTTTGAGCTGTCCACGAAGCGCTCACAATTGTCGGGAGGGTACGCGTAGCCGAAGAGAAGTTTGTTAATGATGTTTCCGATGCAGAGCTAAAGCAGCTAGCTAAGCGGACTGTGACAGTGGAAGCATTCTTAGCCTGCCCACTGGCTACCAGCCAGGCTTTCGCGTTCGTAAACGTAATTGCATAGGGCCCTGAACAGCTTGCAAAGCCATATTTGTCTTTCCTTATCCTGTCTTAATCGCACTGAACTGTGCGGGAGACATTCGCGTGCACCGACTGGCCACTTAGGTAGTCGGTTACGGGTTCCAGACCATTGCGACGCTAAATGGTAGTTAGTTAGTAGTATGTTAGTTATGCATATGCAAATGGTAGGCATATGTTAGTTATGCTAACATAATGTCAGAAATTATGTTAGCATAACATGGAGGGAGGGGGGTCAGCGATTTCTTAACTATTCTTAACAAGGGGGGACGGGGGGGGGGGNCAAGAATCTTTCCGGTCGAAATTCGTCTGTGCCCACGAACAAAGGGTCGTGCTTGAGGACGCTGTAGAACTGCGGGAATACGATGGTGTTCGCCGGGATCGTCTTGCCGGACACTGTTTGCTCGGCGGTGCCTTAAGCGCCTCGATTCAGAAACGTTCTCATTGCGTCTGGGAGACTCACTTAGGTGCGGTACGGCCGTGGAGATGACAGCGAAGCGTTGGATTTCGTGGAGCGTTGCAGACGTGTATGGAAGCTCGAGCTTATCCGACATAGTCACGAGGCGGTCCCTGCCGACGACCTCGTCGAGCTCTGCTTGGACTTTTTCCTAGAATCTCAGAGGTATGTTATTCACGATCTGATCCATACTCGTACTGGCCGCCGTCCTTCAACGCTGGGGCGAAACTCGACTTCGGAAATTCAGTCGAATTTCTTCCGAAGTTTGCAAAACGGTCGTACCAACGGAAGCTGCACAGTTTCAGTGATTTTTTCACTATATTTTTGCCACTGACCGTTGCCCGATCCCGGTTATGCTGCCATTCGGAATATGCTTCGATTCAGGACATTTGGAATTTTCCGAAGTTCGAATGCGCTGCGGCTGATCTTTTGACCCGACCTTGGATTGGCTTTGAAAACTGTGCCGTCCGAAAGCCCTGCCGCATACCTGTATATGCGGACGTAGGAGCATGTGTAGTATGGCCCATCTAAAGAACAGGAGGTCGTGCGATTCTCTCGGTAATTTTACCGCATTGTGACAATGGAGCTGCCGCTACCGCCATTCCACAAGTCGGCGACGTTGCATTCAAGCTGCTCCATGCTAAATGAAAGACCGATGATCGCCCACGACGCTATTTCGATCCTTTGGAAAAGGATACGGCGAATGCCCACCCTGGACTTCCTTTTACGAACGTCAAAAAGTCGGCCGCTTAAGAACCTCCAGTGATTAATTGTCAAGTTGGTCAAATACCCACATCGTGCTCTAGCCAAAAAAGAAAATATACCCCTTACGTTTGTGGCTGAAAGGTAAGCATCGTCTTTTTTTGCTCGCTCAAGGCAGAGCGTTTAGAAAAGAACGTCGAAGGGGTTTCGATGCGGATCCGGCAAAAGGTGCTATATTTTTACAAAAAAATCATTTTCCCTTTAAAAAGCCTGTACTAACCTCAAGTACGGATTGTTCGTCGCCTTCATTTCCTTTAGGTAAGCATGTACGAAGGTTCGTGACGGCATGTTCTCATCGAATGCTTCTACCTGCTTCTGCACCTCCTCGTCGATGAAAGTGAAATACTAAGACTGTCAAAATGTTGTGGAAAGGGTTTCCGCAGCGTACTTTCTTCATGCTGCCTTCGATCACTTCGTGCGTAGAACGAATAAAGGGAAGATAGCGCGTCCAGGGCCATTTCTGTGCAATGAACATCTCGCCGGAATCGAAGTGTTTCCAGTATTCCGCCAGTGCCTTTGAGCTGTCCACGAAGCGCTCACAATTGTCGGGAGGGTACGCGTAGCCGAAGAGAAGTTTGTTAATGATGTTTCCGATGCAGAGCTAAAGCAGCTAGCTAAGCGGACTGTGACAGTGGAAGCATTCTTAGCCTGCCCACTGGCTACCAGCCAGGCTTTCGCGTTCGTAAACGTAATTGCATAGGGCCCTGAACAGCTTGCAAAGCCATATTTGTCTTTCCTTATCCTGTCTTAATCGCACTGAACTGTGCGGGAGACATTCGCGTGCACCGACTGGCCACTTAGGTAGTCGGTTACGGGTTCCAGACCATTGCGACGCTAAATGGTAGTTAGTTAGTAGTATGTTAGTTATGCATATGCAAATGGTAGGCATATGTTAGTTATGCTAACATAATGTCAGAAATTATGTTAGCATAACATGGAGGGAGGGGGGTCAGCGATTTCTTAACTATTCTTAACAAGGGGGGACGGGGGGGGGGGTCAAAGAGGTGTTAACGTTAACAGCAGGGGGTGAATAAATGCCCGCCAAGCGAAATTTTCGCTTGTCATGAGCAATTTTAACCCTAAAATTTCGTTGATATCGCCTGCGGCGGGCTATTTTTTGACCTTTCCCTGCTTCCCGATTTTCATTCACTCATGATGACAAACGCAATCCACTGAAATTCCGGAATTCACACTAGGTAAAAATGACCTAAAATTTTTTGTTAGCTAAAAAGGGCGAGGAGGGAGGGGGGGTCAAAAATCGGCTTTGTTAGCATAACATAACTTCTGGACGTTCCCTAAGACGTCGTTTTCGGTTACCAACAATGTGGTCGGCGCTATAGCGTCCGACGCTAACGCTGAGGCGCTAAAATGATGCGGTATCGTATGCGATACAGATGGCAACCCCCACCCCCCGTGACGTGAGCCGGGCCGAAACGCATTCTCCAGCACGAAAATAAGGTGATTGTGCGCCACTTGCCAATTGGAACACCGAAGGAAAGAGGAGCATTTTAGGGTCCAGCACAATCAAGCCTTGGCGGTTGAAAATCGTCTTTTTCCACGAGTGCTAAGTAAAGATCCTTAAACCCGACACGTGCCGTACAACATTTCTCGTACTGACTATCCGTACCGCACTCCGTACCGTATGTTACGAATACCGATCTTCAGCGCTAGGTAAGCATCTTTAGACAAATTCTTCTGATACCATGATGCACGGCCTGGAGATAAACGCCGTTTGGCCAACTAACCTGGATCGGGAATGCCATGTCGACTTCCTTCTTGTCTTGCACACTTCTTAAATGCTCCACCAAGTCGCCTACGCATTCGAGAATGTACGTCTCCATGAGCTTATCGCCCGTAGAAAACTCCTTCAATATCTTCATGGCGGTATGGCGCTGCTCTCGGTAGTTCTCTCCGACACTTAGCGCAAGCCCGCCATTGGGTCGCTTGCAAAGAAGACTAAGCGGTGCGCGATCGATTCTTCCAGCGAAATGTTCGCCTAAAGAGGCATTCATTGAATACGGCAATTCAGCATCATGGAGACTGTCTGAAAAACCAAAAGTGCCTTTGCTGTCGGCGAGACTTTCGTTGGGTGGTAACATGCAATCCCTTATTCCCGTACCTTGTATTGTGCTTCGAAGTTCGAACGAATTTCTTTCGCAGGGCATCCTCCAGCATGGCGCCATTTTGGAACCTAGCGTGGCTGCCGCTCTTATCGCCGAATGAATGTACCATATACATACAAGTCCCTTTTAAGTCCAAGTAATACTTATCTCTGACAACGCTAGCGGTTCTAAGGTAGCTGGAGGGCATTTTAGCGTCCAGAATGAATACCAGGCAGAAGGCGCTTACGCTGTCCTTTATGGTTTAATTCCTGTAGACTGGATGTAGGCTGTAAAACCAGAAAGCAGGGATCAGTAAAGATCTGTCGACCTCGAAGGACCTCGTTGTCTTTCATGCCTACCTTTCGTCACGAGCGCCTCCTTGATGGCGTCGTATTGCGTGATGATCACCGAAGGCATCGGCATGAACAGTGTGTAGACTGGACCGTATTTCTCGGACATTTGATGCATGTAAATGTGGATGTTGGCCCTATCGATCTTAACCAGTTCATGCATGAGAGCGCAAAACAGTGCTTACCTGGAAGAAGTTTCCGAACAGCGGAACCGGGAAAGGTCCTTTAGGATAGCGTCGAACATCCCAGTAATACCAAGCGACGTAAAGGACAACTAGAGTGAGCAGCAGTACTAAAAACATGGACGAATTGGACTTCCTCAGGACAGTCAATGCAACTGCTGGCGTCCAGGTTGTCAGAACGTTGGCGAATGCAGTTACTTCCGTGCGCTGATAAGCGAAGACCAAAACAAATCAATCATGCGTAGTGGTAAACATTCGTATTCTTTGGTCTCGTCCTTCCTGCACGCCGGTCTGATGCAACGAGCATTCGTACAGGTGCAGTAAACGGACCGTCCCTAATTCAGCACACGAGTAGCACAAGCCGTCGCATGTAGAGCTAACTACATATGACATTTTGTGATTGCCAGTTCGACAGAAACAAAGCTGTCGAATCTATTTCGTTCGGTCGCCAAAGTAATCCTCATTTTCTATCACTATGAACAAATTTTGCATAGCCGGCCCGGCAAGCCGTGCATGAAACATTGGGATATCGTCATGCCATTATTTCAGCTTCGGCGGGAAGTATTCACTTTTCACACTCTAAAATCATTCAGGTGGCTCGGCGGACTGATTACCTATAGAGGCTGAGCGGTGGTGGCGGTTTATGTCTAGGGCAAAGGCTAATCTTCTTCAGTGTGGTTCTAAGAACTTTGTTAACTATTCGATTCATCATCTTCGACCCTAACCTTACGACTCTATGTCGTATGAAAATACACTATTTGTTGTAGCCTGCTTTATTAGGACAACCCGTACATCATTTGTGAACCAACATCCTTCTGAATCGCTTCGTTAGTTCGTCGAGCGAAGCCTTGATTATGGCGTCCAAAAACATTCTTGTCGGCTCCTTGCTGTCGCGAAATCTGAAGCGTCGTCTTGGCGGCTTCGGCGCCAATCTGGTGGTCACGTTTTGTAGCAAGAAAATGTCCGTGGAGTTGTCGCCTGCGGCAAACAGCGTCTCGACGTCGGTGATGTTGTCGGAGGTCATAGCTAAAAAACAGCGAACAATCACTTTTTAGAAGGTCCTTCCGAAAAATTACAAGTTGGCCTTAAGTTAGGGATCGTTAAGCAGTTAGGATTAAAGAACGGCTAAGAAGCAGCAGCCTGGTTCTGACTTGCATATGGTCTACATTACGGAATTTTCTTTGGAGACGTATGTTGTAGAATGTATGGGACGCCCTCGTAAGATAAAAACGCATTGGCTAGCTACTTGTGCCCACGGCTATCCGGGCATCTTGGAAGACAGCTGAGAATAACAATGCGACAGAAGTACTAAAGTGTCGTCAAAGGTGTCGCTAAAGTTAAATTCTGAATCTAAACGATTTTCCAAATAAGAATTCAGAAAAAAGGGCGTCTTTTGAAGAGAATCGAAGCTATTCAAGGACTCATGGCCAAAAGTGAGTATGTATATTCACATGCCGCTGCCAACAACTATCGCAAGTGCGTGGTGTCCTCGATAACTGTACGCACCCGATGTGCAACCAAATAAAGACTCACCTTGCACAGACGAGAGCAGCAAGAACAGGAACAACAACGACATTTTGTTGAAATCCGCCAGTAATCACAGCAAGTGCAGGAGAACGATTTTAGGCTTAGGTCAAGGATGCGCTCAGCTGTTGCGTGATCGCTGAGGAACAGCGTTCAAAAACGCGTCGCGGAACAATTACTCCTTCGCCGCGCGGCGGATTTCCGACCGGTCGTTCACAATGGAGGAGCAGCTTTGAATGACGCGCGAGTCTTCGGCGAACACGCCGCAGACCAGTGGTCGAGATGGGTCAGTGGAATAAAGTGCACTTTTATTGCGATGGATTCGCGGTCAGCCTACCAGACTCGTATCGAAAAACATCGCAATTTAAACACAGCACAGGAATTCGTCAACACATTGTTAAGCTTGAAAAATAAACGCTGGTTGAGTCGACCAAAAGCGTCGAATCTGCGTGTCGTCCTCGCGCAGCGGGGCAACACTTCTTGGATAAATAACCGTGACAGCAGTCCTTTTAACCCTTACCGAACGACAACAGGAGATACTAAAACTCTTAGGAGGCTAGGGTACCGTATTGGTTCTAATATAAGACGAGCTCTAATAGAAGACGAGCCCTAATAGAAGACGAGCGCCATAAATTTCAAAGTTGACTTGTCACAGAGACATGTTTAGAATACGTTTTAGGCCATAACTATTCATTCTAGACGATAACTTGTTGTCAGTAAAGTTTCAAAAAATTTTTCTAAATCCATAGAGGGGACCCTTTACGACTTTCACAAAAACCTCAAAAACTTGACCATCGAAAAATAGAAGACATCGTCTTATATTAGAACCAATACGGTAAGGGGCGACCTTTTGGTGAAGCAATTTTTTAAAAAGTTCGTAAATTTTAAAGGTTTAAAGCCTCAATATGAACTAAGATAGCCTAAATATGCCATTTTTAACGTTATTTCCGTGATCTGGGGCCATTTTGACCCCTTTTTGACCCATTTTAGGGGCCCACCCCCCTGTCCCCGACCTCCACCCCTCCCCCTATCCTGAAATCCCAAATACGCCCCTGAAGTACACGACTTCCGGAGTTTACATTTGAATTTTACTGAATTAAAGGGCTTACCGGTGAAGAACCATGGTTGAACATGCATACTCAGATGGTTTTTGTGTTTGCATGCGATGCAGGCACGCGTCCATGCCTACGGTATAGCATGCATATAATGTCCTATGAGGTATAGCTTGCAGTTAAACGCGAGGTGGTATATGTTGGGACCAATGTGAAAATCAGATGAAGCTGCCATTGCATGCGACCATGCCAAAACGAGAATTCAGGCCAACCAATACGGAAAGGCAGCAGCGTCCAAAAAAAAGTTCCTCTGAAATCCCGCTAGCGTCGATGAGTGCGCGTTAGCAGACGGAGAGGCTAATAAATACTTTATGCTACTACTTCAGTTCTCCAGAAACGAATTTAAGATTTCTGAATCATTAGATCCTAAAGCCAACAAGGGACAACTCTGATGTGTTCAGTTACGGCTCTTAAGTTGTCCCCGGTGTCGTCCATTTCACGAGCATCTAGGAGCACTGGCTCTCCTGATTCCAACATTTCGTTAATACTTGATGTTGCTTTCGGGATAAATTGCGTTTGCATCCACAAATCGACCAACCACGAAAATCTTATTTGCGGATTGCTTCGCTATACGTGCTTGCTGTCCAGTCAAGGACGTATTTGCGGACCGCTGCGTCCCTAATCGGATGCAGCTTGAAGGTACATGCTTGTTTATTGGACGACGATCGCTGTTCAAACACTATGGGTGGTACGGTGGCGGAAACAGCGGGACGGGTCCGTAATGATAGGGAGGCGGACAATAGAATCCATTAAGTGGTTGCGGCGGGGGCATCATAGGTGGGAACGTCGGTACGCGACGAGGAGCATGAACGGCGGAAACTGGTCGAAGTGCCGGCTTCATCGGCTGTCTGTTGACCGTCGTAGGTGCCGCGCAGTGTCCGCGCGGCGGGTTCTTCAGGCCCAAGCGACGTTTCTTCCGCGATAGTGGTGCGCTAGTCGGCGTGCTCGCAGCTTTCTCGATGTCCACGGAATCGGGAGCAGCCATAGTGGCTTGCGTTGTCGAGCATTTCTGCATAATCGCTAGGTAGCGTTCCGTCCATTTCTTCTTCTTTCCTTCCAGAGTTTTCTTCTAAAATGATGTATAATAATTTGGGTAAATGCATTCACGAAGCCTCCCAACTCCATATGGACCGACTAGCGCTATATAAGCGGATTGCCGTGATCCGAATTGGCTCACTTTTTTCTAGTTCTTACCAAAAAATGAAAGAATCGTATCTTTGGATCTGGCTCTAATTTTGATAATTGGTATTTGATATTGATATAATATTTATGAGGATTTTTAACTGATCTTTGAACACTCGAAAATATGAATTTTTTGCGCATTAAACCAGTGCTTTAGATCTTTGTGATTTCCTGGCCCTTTTGCAAAACGTTTCGGTAAAGCTGGACTTGTGTACATTCTTGATCTTGTGCTGCACACGCTTGTGACTTGCCAGTGCTACTTCATCAGCGAAACGGCGCCCACATTTCTTGCGCACAGCTTTCTAAAACGTATCATTATTTTTACAGTCCCTAAAACGGTAACAAAACCTTTTTGCGAGTACAGGTCCTCATGTGCATGGTCCGAGCGGTTCGCATTCCGAATTGTTTCTCGCATGAATTGCACTTGAAAGCCTAAACTGGCCATTGACAAACTGAGGGTTGGCACTCTTTCTACACCTTCTCGCCGTGAGCAGTGTCTTCGTGATTGTTTCGAGCGGTCTCGTTGTAGAATCGTTCGCTACATATCGTGCAAGTCCAGATTGAGGCAATCTGAAATGCATAGTTGAGTCTCGGTAAGTGTTGTCGAGAAAACACAGGCCGATTTTTTGGATTTGGAACAAAGAATAAAAAATAGCACATCGTTACAAACATGTTCCGTTGGTTATCCTTCGACAAGCGTACCATTTGTCAGTAATCCGAGACGACACCATCGTAGCTATACGCGGAGCCAGTTCGGACCCATACAAAATCGCTATATGGTGGTCTAAGTTTGGCAAGAATCTAATTTTACCTCAATGGATTTCAAAACGGTCGAAGGGCCATTTTGAGACAAACAAAACACGATGTCCACGGAAAAATGTCTGATCAAAAGTGTTGGTTGAAAACTTCCTTTGGGTCCTAAAGTGCACTAGGGGTCTGGTGGGTCAAATGCAGTATGGGTCCAAATATTTGTTTTCAATTTTCCAAAAGGCAAATTCTCGGTCGGCGGTTTCGTTTGTTAACAAAGCGTTCTGAAGCATTTGTAATAAAATTAACCTATTTTCCTTCAAACTACTTACGCAATATGGGCCGCCTTGTGGCCGGCCGTTCTCTCAACTTTGCTTCGGTTCGGTAAATTCGATATTTATTTGTTGGAATCAGGAGCGGAATCCATTTTTTCGCCGTTTACACCGTTTAATTTTTGGTATCCTACATCACCCGCGTAATTCACTTCGGTTCCCGTCTAGATTAATACCTGTGGTAGGTGGACGCGCGACTTGTGTTCGTTGAGGTCCTTTTCCCTTCGACACCGTTTTCCACAGATGTCGCATGGGATGTACCCACGACGGCGAGGTGCTCCCGTGCCATTGGGTTCCGTCTTCTTCTCCACACTTCGGACGCTATCGTCGGTGTCGACGACTTCGCCCTCCTCCAGCTCATTGGCGCGCGGATCTACGGCATCTTCAGCCACCGATGTGGAAACCGAGGAGCCGGCTGGTCTCGGAAAGCGAAAATGACCGTTGCACAGCAACTCCACCTCCGATGCGTTCTCCTTAGCGGCAACTGAGAGCACGCTTTGGAAGTACCTAAAGTACTGAGAAGTATCGGCCCAGCAATTTCCGATGACTGTCGGACTTCTGATTTCCAAAAATCGGAAATCCGAACGTTTAATGCTAGGTAAGTTGTCTGCCGCCAGTGCCGACCTGTAAATTGTTGTCGCCGGTTTCTAGTATTTTACAGAAGGGTTAGGAACAAACCTCTGCAAAACCAGTGAACGTGCGGCACCTTTATGACGTTAAAAAGGAACAGAACATCTAGAAAACGGAACGACGTTCTGAAGAGAAAAAACAGAATAGGGAAGGCGCAGCACGGAAAGC